>PVJL010015650.1:0-23537 GCA_004026885.1 Lyroderma lyra | reverse complement strand
GGGAGAAAGGGGAGGGGGTGGGAGAGGAGGGGGGGAAGCTAAATATAAGGTGATGGAAAGAGAAGTCACATTAGGTGGTGAACTTATTATACATCAAGTTGACAATGCACTGTAGAATTGTATGCCTGAAACCTATGTAATCCTTGCTAACAGATGTCACCACAATAAGTCTAACAATAAAAATGAATTAAAAAAAATTTCTCCAATGTTTTAGAAGTAAAATATCCAACGAGGTTCATATAAGGAAGGCCTGACCAACCTGTGGCCCAGAATGGCTTTGAATATAGCCCAATACAAATACTTAAAAGGCAAAAAATTGTGGGGTTTTTTTTTGTTATATCTTATGAGCTATTGTTAGTATTAGTGTATTTTATGTGTTACCCAAGAGAATTATATTTCCAATGTGGCCCAGGGAATCCGAAGTGATAGATACCACTCAGGTAGACGATTGTCCTTTAGTGAAAGTGATAATTCAAAACACTTGTTTAACTTAACACTTCTATTCTACTCAAAGTTCTGTCAGTCCTTTGCTTTTTGGTAAATCTTGATTATTCTTTTGCTTTTTCTTAGGAAAATTCTAAAAGATGACACACTTATTTTATTGAAATCTGATTCTTCATAGTAATAGTGCCAGGTTTTAATTAAATTTGAAAGTTGAAATAAAGATAGATGTTAAATGAAATCCAGCATAGTGATTGTTTTTATGTGTCCCACATGTTATCCAGAAGGAACTGTGAATTTGGGCAGATGATAGTGATTAGACAGCGAAAGAGTTCATACAAACAAACTTGAGGAGGCTAGCAGGAACCAAGTTTAGCTGAGCTTAGTTAGCTACAAATAAAGAACTCATAGGGCTACTGCTCTGTCAACAGTGAGCCTGATCTCAGAAAACAAGCTTACCTGAGCTTGGCTATCTGCAAGGAAAAGTTTACTGTGGCCCAATTCTACCTGTGATTTTTTACAGGTGACCACATCTTGATATTGAAGAATCTGCCTGTACATTTTCTGTATAAGAAGAGCTAACCCAAAGTTCAGGGCAACTGTGTGCCTTGGAACCTGCTACATTGATCTGCCATGCCCACACTTCTCTCTTTGAATAAAACTTTCCAACTTGGATTTTCAGATCCCTCATGAACTTTTCACATTCTATCAATAGTCAGGGGCATCCAATAACCAGAGCAGAAGATATTACATGAATAACTGTTGCTAGTTCCACAAATTAAATATAACCTTTTAATTTTGTTTATGTGCATAAAAATCTCTTCAATGCTTGGAGGTTGGAGGGCAAGATGGTGACTGGCTAGAAGGTCACTAAAATCTCTCCCAGAAATCACTAGTGAACGGCCCCCAGGATCCAAGAAAGAGGACTCTGAGTGACAAAAAGAGAAGCTGAGAATTCCATGTATGGCAACTAAACACCTGAAGGTTGGAGAGAAGGGGGCGAGTCAGAGAGAGGGGAGGTATCAAAGATAGGTCGCAACAGGAACCGAATTGGGATGACCACCCAGGAGCAGAGCAGTCCTTGGGAGGGGGAGAGGACAAGAGGTGACAAGAGGAAAAGCCCTAGCAAAGTGGCAGAACAGTGGGAGTCGTTGGGGAGCTGGGCTGGGGAGTTGGAATATGGAGCAGCGAGCTGGGGTCTGAGCTTGGGAGCAAACTTCTGTAACTTTTGAGTGTTCGCAAGGCAGAGCAAGGACTCTGAATTACAGAGACGTCATTGTGGCTCTAGGCTCTCTTGGGAAACACAACACAGTCACGCACAGCTCCTGCGCAGGCCTGGACTTCCTGGTCGCAGCCCGCAATTCCTGGTTGCTTCCCACTTAGGGGGCTACCTGGCTGACAAGCGGACAGAGCATGACCCATGAACTAAGCAGAGGCTTTCATTCCTGCCCGATGTGAAGGTTGACCTGCTGCTGGTGCTGCGCCTGTCACTCCTGCATTGGGCTACATTTCCCATACCGCCCGCTGCAACAACAAACTGGCTCCCTTTCTACCGCGGCGTCAAAACATCTTCTGTCTTGTGTGCATGCTTCTCGCATGCCCCCGGCTCCAAAAATTAGTTTCAGGCCACAGACTCTGCCCCAACACTTGGTGGCTGGAGCAGGCCTGGAAAGAAAGGCGGTTTTAATAGCATTCAACCCAGCCAGCAGGAGAAGCCTTGGCCCGCATCACCCAGCTTCCCCAGCATAGGGCAAAAGGAGGAGTTGTCCCAGTGTGCCTTTTCTTGGCATCTTACCTTTCCTACAGCCTCCCCAACCAACAAAATGCAGGAAGTGAAGGGACAATGACCAACGCACACTGACCCCAAATGTAGCAGGAGACCAGAAATAAGAAATAGACAACCCCTCTCTCCCAAAACTTGCCCCCCGCAGTGCCACCTTGTGTCTGCCCTACACCAACACTGCACAAAATTACCAATCTGGGCTTTCGTGCACTACTACGGAACATAATGCACTCATGTCAATGAGGAAGAACCCAGCATACAGGATGAATTCCTGAAAGCTAAAACTCCTCAAAAAGATTAGGAAATTTATCAAGAAAACCTCTTAGATCTAGAACTTTCTGGCATAAGTGACAGAGAACTTCAATTAGCCATTCTAAAGGCTCTGAGAGAAATGAAAACATACTGGCGGAGCACGATGGCTGATTTAAACAACATAAATGAGAAGATGAATGACATAAATCAAAACTCCATGAACAAAAGGAAAAATTTAACAAAGAAATTTAAACCAAAAGGAAGATTAAGTTAGAAATGTGACAGTTAAATAGGACAATGAAAGAAGTGAGAAACTACTGCCATAGGAAACGGGGCCAACCACATGGAGGAAATAATTATTGGTATTGAAAATCAGAACATGGAAACAGCTAAGAAAGAGGAAGGGAGGGGATATAGAAGCAAAAGGATTGAAAGAATTCTGCAAGAAATATCTGACTCCATGGGACAAAACAATATAAGGATATTAGTAATCGAAAAATGGGTAGAGCATTCTACAGAGAGCACACTCAAACAAATACTAGATGAGAACTTTCCAATCCTATAGAAAGAAATGGAACCAGAAGTAGAAGAAGAAAACAAGTCCCCTGAAAACGAGGACCCTGACAGATCTTCTCCAAGACACATGGTACTAAAGATATCCAATACTAAATAGAAAGAGAGAATTCTCAAGGCAGCCAGGAAAAAAAACCCCTAACTATTAGACGAAAACCCATCAGGATGTCATCCTATTTCTCAGCAGAAATGCAGCAAGCCAGAAGAGGATGGAATCCAATATACAAAAACTGAAAAGAGAGTAACTTATGGCTAAGAATAATTTATCCAGCAAAATTATTTTTCAGATATGAAGGTGGAATAAAGAACTTCTCTGACACACAGAAGCTGTGGGAATTTGCCAGTACAAGGCCAGCACTCCAAGAAATACTGAAAGAGTCTCTTTAACATGAAACAAAACATCAGGAAAAATGGAACAAAGTTGGGGCAACAGGAAAGAAACAAAAATAAAACAAATCAAACAAAGAAATAAGTAATGGTAACTAGAAATCCTCCTATATCAATCAACACTCTAAATGTTAATGGACCAAACTTACCAAAAAATAGACACACAGTGGCAGACTGTATTAAAAAACAGAATCTACCTATGTGCTGTCTCCACTCAGAGTGAAAGGATGGGGAAAAAAACTTCAACCAAATGGTGACCAGAGAAATGCAGGAGTTGCCATATTTATACCTAATGAAATAAACGTCAGGTTAAAAGGGATAGTAAAAGACAAGAACGGACATTACATAATGATAAAAGGCACAATACAACAACAATTATCCTGGACACTAATTAATATATATGCTCCTAACCAGGATGCACCAAAATAGACAAAGAAACTACTAACAGATTTGAACGGAGAAACTGATGAATACACAATCATTGTGGGAGACATAAACACCGCACTAACAGCCATGTACAGATCAACCAAAGAGAAAATAAATAAGGAAACATCAACACTGAATGGCACATTACAGCAATTGGCCATAATTGATATTGGCAGGACACTTCTTCCAGCAAAAGGAGACTACTCCTTCTTTTCTAGTGCACATCGAATATTCTCAAAGATATCCCACATGCTGGGACACAAAAGTAGCCTCAGAAAATTCAAGATGATTGAAATTATACCATGTGTATCCTCAGAACACCATGCTTTCAAATTGGAGATCAAATGTAAAAGGAAAGCAGAAAAAAATCACATATACGTGAAGATGAAGAACAGCACTTTTAAAGAGGACTGGACAAAAGAACAATAAAAGATGAGATCTAAAAATATATAAAAATTACTGACAATGAAAATACAATATACCAGAATTATTGGGTCACAGCGAAAGCAGTGATAAGAGGGAAATTTATATCAATACAGGCCTGTCTTAAGAAACAAGATAAATCACAAGGAAACAACTTAACATACCGTCTTAAAGAACTAGAAAAAGAAGAGCACACAAATCCCAAAGTCAACAGAAGAAAAGAAATAAGCAAAATTAAAGCAGAGCTATACCAATTAGATAACAGGAACATTATAGAAAAAATTAATATTACAAAGAGCTGGCTCTTTCAGAAAGTCAACCAAATTGACAAAACCTCGGCGAGACTAATCAAAGGATGAAAAGAAAAAGGACACATATATCCAAAATTAGAAATGAAATGGGAGAAATTACCACGGATATCAGAGAAATACATAGGAGTATAAGAAAATCTTATGAAGAACTTTATGCCACTAAATTTAACAACCTAGAAGAAATGGAGCAGTTTCTAGAACCTTATCACTTACCTAGATTGAACCAAGAAGATCTCCATAATCTAAATAGACCAATTCATAGTGAAGAGATTAAAATGACTATCCATAATCACCCTAAAGGCAAAAGCCATGGACCAGATTGTTTCACCAGTGAGTTTTACCAAGCATTCAAAGAATAATAAACACCTATCATCCTAATAGACCGCCAAAAAATTGAAGAAGAAGCACTACGTCTTAACTCGTTCAAAGAGGCCAACGTTCCTCTAATACCAAAGCCTGGCAAAGATAATAAAAAGAAAGAAAACTATAGGCCAGTAACTCTGATGAACAAAAATGAACAAAATCTAAGCAAAATAATAGCAAACAGAATGTAGCGATGCATCAAAAAGATCATACCTCAAGATCAAGTGGTATTCATCCCAGGAGCACAAAGATGGTTCAACATACGAAAATCAATCTATGTGATACACCACATAAAAAAAATCAAAGATAAAGGATGTATGACCATTTCCCATTGAAGCAGTAAAAGCTTTCAACAAGACACAGCATCCATTTATGATGAAAACACAAAATAAAAAAGGTATAGAAGGAAAGCATCTCAACATCATAAAGGCCATATATGAAAAGGCCTCGGCTAAAAGCATACTCAATGGGGAAAAGCCGAAGCCTATTCCTTAAAATCAGGAACAGGACAGGGGATGCCCCCTTCACCACTGTTATTGAATATAGTAATGGAAGTTCTAGCCACAGCAATCGGGCAAGAGAAAGGGATCAAAGGTATCCAAATTTGGAAAAAAGAGTTCAAATTGTCACTACTTGCCGATGACATGACGCCTTATATAAAAAGTTCCAAAGATTCTACCAAGAAACTCTTAGAAGCAATAAACAAATATAGTAAAGTCGCAGGATACAATATAAATGTAAAAAAATCAACAGCATTCCTATAGACTAACAACAAAAAGACAGATAAAGAAATGAGGGAATCAATTCGCTTTGCTATCAAAACAAAATGAGTGAAAAACCTGAGGTTAAAGTTAATGAAGAGAGTGTCACACTTATAAACAGAAAAGTATAAGTCACTTTTGAAAGAAATTGAAACAGACATTAAGAGGTGGAAAAATATCCCCTGTTCATGGATGGAAAATTTAATACTGTTAAAATGGACATTCTCCTAAAGCAATCTACATATTGAATGCAATACCCATGAAAATCTCACAATCATAATTTCGTGAAATAGATAAAAGAATTAGTAAATTTATATGGAATGATAAATGACCTTGAATTGCCAAAGAAATACTACATAAACGAGTAAGGATGGTGGCATTACATTCCCTAACTTCAATTGATGTTACAAAGCATCAATAGTCAAAACAGCGTGATACTGGTAGAAGAACAGAAATGTAGACCAATGGAATAGAACTGAAAACCCAGAAATAAACCCACACATTTATGAACAAATAATTTTCGATATAGGAGCAAAAAACTTACAATGAGGAAAAAAGAGCCTCTTTAGTAGGTGGTGCTGGGAAAACTGGAATAATATATACAAAAAATGAACGTGAGCTGTGAACGCTCTCCATATCCAGAAATTATCTCTAAATTCATTAAAGACCTTTGTATCAGCCCTGCAACAACAAACTGTGTAGAAGAAAACTTTGGTACTAAACTTATAGACCTAGGACTCCAGGAAGACTTCATGAACCTGACCGGAAAGGCAAGGGAAGTTAAAGGAAAAATAAATTAATGGGATTTTTTCAAACTAAAAAGCTTCTGCACAGGAAAAGGAACCATGAACAAGGCAAAGAGACAGCCAACTGAATGGGGAAAATATTTGCAAATAAAGCATCAATCAGATAAGGGTCTAATATCTAAAATACATAAAGAAATAATAAGGCTTAATAACAGAACAACAAACAATGCAATTATAAACTAGGCAGAAGAACTAAATAGGCACTTCTCCCACGGAGAAGTACAAATGGCCAGCAGACAAATGAAAAAATGCTCAACCTCATTAGCTATCAGGGAAATGCAAATCAATATCACAATGACTTGTCACCTCACAGCTGTTAGAATGGCTATTATCAACAAGACTAGAAATAACAAGAGCTGTAGAGGATGTGGAGAAAAAGGGACTCTGGTACAGTTCTGTTGGAATGAAATCTAGTACAACCACTTTGGAAGGCAGAGAAGAGGTTCCTCAGAAAACTGGGAATGCAGTTCCCATTTGACCCAACAATCCGTCTCCTGGGGGTCTACCGAAAAAACCTGAAAACCTTTGTCCACAAAGACTTATGTCTCCCAATGTTCATTGCAGCACTGTTCACAGTGGACATACCATGGAAACAAACAGAGTGTCCTGCTACAGATGACTGGATAAAGACGCTGTGGTACATATATACAATGGAATATTACTCAGCTCTAAGAAAAGATAAAATAGTGTCATTTGCAACAAAATGAGTGAACCTGAAGATCATCATACTTAGTGAAATAAGTCAGAAGGAAAAAACAAAGAACTGGATGATTTCACTCATATGCGGAATATAAAACTGAAAGGAACAAAGAGATAAGAAATGAACAAACAAACAAACAACCCATGGATATAATCAATAGTTCAATGTTTATTTTGGAATGAGTGGGTTATTGAGGGGAAAAAGGGGAAGGGTTATGGGAGGACGAGGGGAAGTTAATTATAAGGTGTTGGAAAGAGAACTCACACTGGGCGGTGAACATATTGTACAATAAGTTGACAATGCACTGTAGAATTGTATGCATGAAACCTATGTTATCCTTGCTAACAGATGTCACCCCAATAAGTCTAACAATAAAAATGAATTTCAAAACTTTTCTACAATGTTTTAGAAGTAAAATATCCAACGAGCTTCATATAAGGCAGGCCTGACCAACCTGTGGCCCAGGATGGCTTTGAATGTAGCCCAATACAAATACTTAAAATGCAACAACTTGTGGTTTCTTCTTGTTATATCTTATGAGCTATTATTAGTATTAGTGTATTCTATGTGTTACCCAAGAGAATTCTATTTTCAATGTGGCCCAGGGAAGCCGAAGTGATAGATACCACTCACGCAAACGATTGTCCTTTAGTGAAAGTGATAATTCAAAACACTTGTTTAACTTAACACTTCTATTCTACTCAAAGTTCTGTTAGTCCTCTGCTTTTTGCTAAATCTTGATTATTCTTTTGCTTTTTCTTAGGAAAATTCTAAAAGATGACACACTTATTTTATTGAAATTTGATTCTTCACAGTAATAGTGCCAGGTTTTAATTCAATTTGAAAGTTGAAATAAAGTTAGATGTTAAATGAAATCCAGCATAGTGATTGTTTTTCTGTGTCCCACATATTCTCCAGAAGGAACTGTGAATTTGGGCAGGTGATGGTGATTAGACAGCAAAAGAGTTAATACAAACAAACTTGAAGGGCAAGCAGGAACCAAGTTTAGCTGAGCTTAGTTAGCTACAAATTAAAGAACTCATGGCTACTGCTCTGTCAACAGTGAGCCTGATCTCAGAAAACAAGGTTACCTGAGCTTGGCTAGCTGCAAGGAAATGTTTACTGTGGCCCGATTCTACCTGTGATATTTTACAAGTGACCACATCTTGATATTGAAGAATGTGCCTGTACATTTTCTGTATAAGAAGAGCTAACCCAAAATTCAGGGCAACTGTGTGCTCTGGAGCCTGCTACATTAATCTGCCATGCCCTTACTTCTCTCTTTGAATAAAAATTTCGAACTTGGATTTTCAGATCCTTCATGAACTTTTCACATTCTGTCAATAGTCAGGGGCATCCAATAACCAGAAGAGAAGACATTACATGACTAACTGTTTCAGGTTCCACAAATTAAATATAAACTTTTGATTTTGTTGATGTTCATAAATATCTCTTAAATGCTTGGATGTTGGAGGGCAAGATGGTGACTGGATAGGAGGTCCCTAAAATCTCTCCCAGAATTCACAATTGAACGGCCCGCAGGATCCAAGAAAGAGGACCCTGAGTGACAAAAATAGCAGCTGAGAAGTCCATGTATTGCAAGTAAACACCTGAATGTTGGAGAGAAGGTGCATGTTGGAGAGAGGGGAGGGATCAAAGACAGTTCGCAACAGAACCCGATTGGGGGTGACCATCCAGGAGCAGTGCAGTACTTGGGAGGGGGAGAGAACAATAGGTGACAAGAGGAAAATTCCTAGCAAAGTGGCAGAACAGTGGGAGTCGTTGGGGAGCTGGGCTGGTGAGATGGAATTTGGAGTGGCGAGTTGGGGACATAGCTTGGGAGCCAGCCTCTATAACTTTTGAGTATTAGCAGGGCAGAGCAAGGCCTTTGAACTGCAGAGACGACATTGTGGCTCTAGGCTCTCTTGGGAAACACAACGCAGGCACGCATGGCTCCTGCGCAGGCCTGGGGTTCCTGGTCGCAGCCCGCAGTTCCTGTTTGAGGCCCACTGTGGGGGCTAACCGGCTGCCAAGCGGACAGCGCACGACACCTGAACTAGGCTGCCACTTCCATTCTATTCTGCTGTGAAGATTGACCTGCTGCTGGCGCTGCTACTGCGGCTCCTGCATGGGGCTACAGTTGCCATCCCGCCCGTTGCAAACACAAACTGGCTCCCTTTCTACTACGGCATCAAAACAATCTCTTCGGTCTTGTGTGCATGCCTGCACCCATGCCCCTGGCTCCTAAAATTAGTTTCAGTCCACAGATTCTGCATCAACACTTGGTAGCTGGAGGAGGCATGGAAAGAAAGGCAGTTTTTATAGCATTCGCCCCAGCTAGCAGGTGCAACCTTGGCCCGCATCACCCAGCTTCCCCACTATAGGGCAGAAGGAGTAGTTGTGGCAGTGTGCCTTTTCTTGGCATCTTACCTTTCCTACAGCCTCCCCAACCAACAAAATGCAGGAAATGAAGGGACCATGACAGATGCACACTGACTCCAAATGGAGCAGGAGACCAGAAATAAGAAAGAGACAACCCCTCTCTCCTAAACTTGCCCCCCCGCAGGGCCACCTTGTGTCTGACCTACTCCAAGTCTCCACAAAAGTACCAATGCAGATTTTCTTACACTACTACTGAACATAACAGACTCATGTCAATTAGGAAGAACCCAGCATACAGGATGAATTCCTGAAAACTAAAACTCCTCCAAAAGATCATGAAATTTATCAAGACAGCCTATTAGATCCAGATGTTTCTGTCATAAGTGACAGAGAACTTCAAGTATCCATTCTAAAGGCTCTGAGAGAAATTAAAACATACTGGCAGAGCACCATGACTGATTTAAACAACATAAATAAGGAGATGAATGACATAAATCAAAATGCCAAGAACAAAAGTTAGAATTTAACACAGAAATTCAAACCCTAAGGAAGATTGAGATAGAAATGTGAGAGATAAATAGGACAATAAAAGAAGTGAGAAACTGAATACTGCCATAGGAAACAGGGCCAACCTCACGGAGGAAAGAATTATTGATATTGAAAATCAGAACATGGAAACACCTCAGAAAGAGGAAGGAAGGGAATACAGAAGCAAAAAGATTGAAAAAATTCTGCAAGAACTATCTGACTCCATGAGTCAAAACAACATCAGTATAATGGAAATCTAAGAATGGGTAGAGCATTCCACAGAGAGCACACTCAAACAAATACTAGATGAGAACTTTCCAAACTTATGGAAAGACATGGAAGCACAAGTAGAAAAAGAAAACAAGTCCCCTGGAAACCTGGACCATGACCGATCTTCTTCAAGACATATGGTACTAAAGATATCCAAAACTAAAGAGAAAGAGATAATTCTCAAGGCAGCCAGGGAAAAAGGAACCCTAACTTTTAGAGGAAAACCCATCAGGATGGCATCCTGTTTCTCAGCAGAAATACAGCAAGCCAGAAGAAGGTGGAATCCAATATACAAAAACTGAAAAGAGAGTAACTTATAGCCAAGTATAATTTATCCAGCAATATTATTTTTCAGATATGAAGGTGGAATATAGACCTTCTCAAAAACAGAGAAGCTGAGAGAATTTGCCAGGACAAGGCCAGCACTCCAAGAAATACTGAAAGAGTCTCTTCGACCTGAAACAAAACATCAGGAAAAATGGAACAAAGTTGGGGCAATAGGAAAGAAACAAAAATAAAACAAATCAAACAAAGAAATAAGTAATGGTCACAGGAAATCCTCATATATCAATCATCACTCTAAATGTTAACGGACCGAACTCACCAATAAAAAGACACACAGTGGCAGACTGTATTAAAAAACAGAATCTATCTATGTGCTGTCTCCAAGAAACCCACCTCAGCCATTAGGACAAACACAGACTCACAGTGACAGGATGAGAAACAATACTTCAAACAAATAGTGACCAGAGAAAAGTAGGAGTTGCCATACTTATACCTAATGAAATAAACATCAGGTTAAAAGGGATAGTAAAAGACAAGGACAGACATTACATAATGATAAAAGGTACAATACAGCAACAATAATACTTGAGACTAATTAATAGATATGCTCGTAACCAGGATGCACCAAAATAGACAAAGAAACTACTAACAGATTTGAAAGGAGAAACTGATGAATACACAATCATTGTTGGAGACATAAACACTGCACTAACAGCCATGGACAGATCAACCAAACAGAAAATAATTAAGGAAACATCAGCACTGAATGACACATTACAGCAATTGGCCATAATTGATATTGGCAGGACTCTTCATCCAGCAAAAGGAGACAATTCCTTCTTTTGTAGTGCACATGGAATATTCTCAAAGATATCCCACATGCTGGGACACAAAAGGAGCCTCAGAAAATTCAAGATGATTGAAATTATACCATGTGTATCCTCAGACCACCATGCTTTGAAATTGGAGATCAACTGTGAAAGGAAAGCAGAAAAAAACACATGTACATGGAGATTAAGAACAGCTCATTTAAAAAGGACTGGATAAAAGAACAATGAAAGATGAGATTAAAAAATATATACAAATTACTGACAATGAAAATACAACATACCAGAATATTTGGGACCCAGATAAAGCAGTGATAAGAGGGAAATTTATATCAATACATGCCTGTCTTAAGAAACAAGAAAAATCACAAGGAAACAACTTAACATACCATCTTAAAGAACTAGAAATAGATGAGCACTCAAATCCCAAAGTCAACAGAAGAAAGGAAATAATAAAAATTAAAGCAGAGCTATACCAATTAGAGAACCCGAGAACTATAGAGATAATTAATATTACAAAGAGCAGGTTCTTTAAGAAAGTCAACAAAATTGACAAAACCTTGGCGAGACTAATCAAAGGATGAAAGGAAAGGACACATACATCCCAAATTAGAAAAGAAAGGGGAGAAATTACCACGGATATCACAGAAATACATAGGATTATAAGAAAATCTTGTGAAGAACTTGATGCCACTGAATTTAACAACCTAGAAGAAATGGACAAGTTTCTAGAACCTTATAGCTTACATAGATTGAACCAAGAAGATCTCCATAATCTAAATACACCAATTCATAGTGAAGAGATTAAAATGACTATCCATAATCTCCCTAAAGGCAAAAGCCATGGAGCAGATCGTTTCACCAGTGAGTTTTAGCAAGTATTCAAAGAATAATAAACACCTATCGTCCTCAGACTCCTCCAAAAATTTGAAGAAGAAGCACTACTTCCTAACTCGTTCTATGAGGCCAACATTCCTCTAATACCAAAGCCTGGCAAAGACAATAAAAAGAAAGAGAACTATAGGCCAGTATCTCTGATGAACAAAGACGCACAAATTCTAAACAAAATGATAGCAAACAGAATGTAGCGATACATCAAAAGGATCATACGGCAAGATGAATTGGTATTCAACCCAGGAGCACAAGGATGGATCAACATAAGAATATCAAACTATGTGACACAGCAAATAAACAAAAACAAAGTTAAAGAACGTAGGACCATTTCCCATTGATGCAGAAAAAGTTTTCAGCAAGATACAGCATCCATTTATGATCAAAACACAAAATAAAATAGGTATAGAAGGAAAGCATCTCAACATCATAAAGGCCATATATGACAAGGCCTCGGATAACAGCATACTCAATGGGGAAAAGCTGAAGCCTATTCCTTAAAATCAGGAACAGGACAGGGGATGCCCCTTGTCACCACTGTTATTGAATATAATAATGGAAGTTCTAACCACAGCAATCAGGCAAGAGAAAGGAATCAAAAGTATCCAAATTTGGAAAGAAGAGGTCAAATTGTCACTACTTGCCGATGACATGACGCCTTATATAAAAAATTCCAAAGATTCTACCAAGAAACTATTAGAAGCAATAAACAAAAATAGTAACGTCGCAGGATACAAAATAAATGTAAAAAATTCAACAGAATTCCTATATACAAACAACAAATCCACAGAAATAGAAAGGAGGGAGTCAATTCCCTTTGCTATCAAAACAAAATGAATGAAATACCTGAGGTTTAAGTTAATGAAGAGAGTGTCACACTTATACACATAAAAGTATAAGACACTTTTGAAAGAATTTGAAACAGACTTTAAGAGATGGAAAAATATCCCCGTTCATATATGGAAAATTTAACACTGTTAAAATGGATATTCTCCTAAAGCAATCTACATATTTAATGCAATACCTATGAAAATCCCACAATCATACTTTGGTGAAATAGATAAAAGAATTAGTAAATTTATATGGAAACATAAATGACCTAGAATTGCCAAAGAAATACTACATAAACGAATAAGGCTGGTGTCAGTACATTCCCTGACTTCAATTGATATTACAAAGCATCAATAGTCAAAACAGCTTGGCACTGGCAGAAGAACAGAAATAAAGACCAATGGAATAGAACTGAAAACCCAGAAATAAACCCACTAATTTATGGGCATATAATTTTTGATAAAGGAGCAAAAGCATACAATGAGGAAAAGACAGCCTCTTTAGTATTTGGCGGTGGTAAAACTGGAAAAATATATGCAAAAAATGAACTTGAGCTGTGAACTCTCTCCATATACAGAAATTAACTCTAAATGGATTAAAGACCTTCATATCAGACCTGCAACAAAAAACCGTACAGAAGAAAACTTTGGTACTAAACTTAAAGACCTAAGACTCCAGGAAGACTTCATGAACCTGATCTCAAAGGCAAGGGAAGTAAAAGCAAAAATAAATGAATGGGATTTTATCAAACTAAAAAGCTTCTGCACCGGAAAAGAAACCATCAACAAGGCAAAGAGACAGCCAACTGAATGGGAGAAAATATTTGCAAATAACAAATCAGATAAGGATCTAGTATCTAAAACATATAAAGAACTAATAAGGCTTAATAACAAAAAAACGAATAACGCAATTACAAACTGGGCAGAAGAAATGAATAGGGACTTCTCCCACGGAGAAGTACAAATGGCCAGCAGACATATGAAAAAATGCTCAACCTCATTAGCTATCAGGGAAATGCAAATCAAAATCACAATGTGTTATCACCTCACACCTGTTTGAATGGCTATTATCAACAAGACTAGACATAACAAGTGCTGGAGAGGATGTGCAAAAAAAGAGACTCCGGTATACTGCTGTTGGGAATGAAAACTAGTGCAACCACTCTGAAAGGCAGTGTGAAATTTCCTCAGAAAACTGGGAATGGAGTTCCCATTTGACCCAGCAATCCGTCTCCTGGGGGTCTACCCAAAAACCTTAAAACCTTAAAACAAAGACTTATATCCCCCAATGTTCATTGCAGCACTGTTCACAGTGGACATAACATGGAAACAAACAAAGTGCCCTGCGACAGGTGACTGGATAAGGAAGCTGTGGTACATATACACAATGGAATATTACTCAGCTATAAGAAAAGATGAAATAGTGTCATTTGCAAAAAAATGAATGAACCTGAAGATCATCATACTTAGTGAAATGGGTCAGACGGAACAAACAAAGAACTTTATGATTTCACTCATATGAGGAATATAAAACTGAAAGGAACAAAGAGATAAGAAATGAACAAACATCAAACAACCCATGGACATAATCAATTGTTCAATGTTTATTTGGGAATGAGTGGGTTAGGGAGGGGTAGAAGGGGATGGGGTGTGGGGGGATGGAGGGGAAGCTAATTATAAGGTGATGGAAAGAGAACTCACACTGGGCGGTGAACTTACAATAAGTTGACAATGCGCTGTAGAATTGTATGCATGAAACCTATGTTAATTTTGCTAACAGATGTCTCCCCAATAAGTCTAACAATAAAAATGAATTTTAAAACCTTTCTCCAATGTTTTAGAAGTAAAATATCCAACGAGCTTCATATAAGTTAGGCCTGACCAACCTGTGGCCCAGGATGGCTTTGAATGTAGCCCAATACAAATACTTAAAAGGTAACAAATTGTATCATTTTTTGTTATATCTTATGAGCTATTGTTAGTACTACTGTATTTTATGTGTTACCCAAGATAATTCTATTTGCAATGTGGCCCAGAGAAGCCAAAGTGTTAGATACCACTCGCTAAACGATTGTCCTTTAGTGAAAGTGATAATTCAAAACACTTGTTTAACTTAACACTTCTACTCAAAGTTCTGTTAGTCCACTGCTTTTTGCTAAATCTTGATGAATCTTTTGCTTTTTCTTAGGAAAATGCTAAAATATGACACACTTATTTTATTGAAATTTGATTCTTCACAGTAATAGTGCCAGGTTTTAATTCAATTTGAAAGTTGAAATAAAGTCAGATGTTAAATGAAATCCAGCATAATGATTGTTTTTATGTGTACCACATGTTCTCCAGAAGGAACAGTGAATTTGGGCAGATGATAGTGATTAGACAGCAAAAGCGTTGATACAAATAATCTTGAGGGGTTTAGCAGGAACCAACTTTAGTTGGGCTGAGTTAGCTACAAATAAAAGAACTCATATGGCTACTGCTCTGTCTACAGTGAGCCTGATCTTGGAAACCGAGCTTACCTGAGCTTGGCTAGCTGCAAGGAAATGTTTACTGTGGCGCAATTCTACCTGTGATTTTTAACAGGTGACCACATCTTGATATTGAAGAATGTGCCTGTACATGTTCTGTATAAGAAGAGCTAACCCAAATTTCTTGGCACCTGTGTGCCTTGGACCCTGCTACATTAATCTGACATGCCCCTATTTCTGTCTTTGAATAAAACTTTCCAACTTGTATTTTCAGATCCCTCATGTACTTTTCACATTCTGTCAATAGTCAGGTGCTCCAATAACCAGAAGAGAAGACATTACATGACTAACGGTTTCTGGTTCCACAAATTAAATATAACCTTTTATTTTTGTAGATGATCATACCATTCTCTTCAATGCTTGGAGTTTGGAGGGCAAGATGGTGACTGGATAGGAGGTCCCTAAAGTCTCTCCCAGAAAACACAATTGAAAGGCCCCCTGGATTTAAGAAAGAGGACTCTGAGTGACAAAAAGAGCAGCAGAGAAATCCATGTATTGCAAGTAAACACTTGAAGGTTAGAGAGAAGGGAGCGAGTCAGAGAGAGGGGAGGGATCAAATACAGATCGTAACAGGACCCGATCGTGTTGACCATCCAGGAGTAGTGCAGTGTATGGGAGCGGAAGAGGACAAGAGGTGACAAGAGAAAAATCCCTAGCAAAGTGGAAGAACAGTGGGAGTCATTAGGGAGCTGGGCTGGAGAGCTGGAATGTGGAGCGGCGAGTTGGGGACAGAGGTTGGGAGCCAGCCTCTGTAATTTTGAGTGTTAGCAGGACAGAGCAAGGACTCTAAACTGCATAGACTACATTGTGGCACTAGGCTCTCTTGGGAAACACAACGCAGGCATGCACGGTTCCTGCACAGGCCTGAGGTTCCTGGTCGCAGCCTGCAATTCCTGTTTGCGGCCCACTACGGGGGCTACACAGCTGCCAAGCGGACACCGCACGACCCCTGCACTAGGCTGCGGCTTCCTTTCCTGCCCGCTGTGAAGGTTGACCTGGTGCTGGTGCTGCTCCTGCGTCTCCTGTATGGGGCTGCTGTTGCCATTCCACCCGTTGCAGACACAAACTGGCTCCCTTTCTACCGCGGGGTCAAAACAACATCATCGGTCTTGTGTGCATGCCTGCTCGTATGCCTCTGGATCCTAAAATTAGTTTCAGTCCACAGACTCTGCCCCAACACTTGGTCGCTGCAGCAGGCATGGAAAGAAAGGTGGTTTTTATCGCATTCACCCCAGTCAGCAGGAGCAGCCTCGGCCTGCATCACCCAACTTCCCCAGCAGAGGGCAGAAGGAGGAGTTGTGCCAGTGTGTCTTTTCTTGGCATCTTACATTTCCTATATCCTCCCCAACCAAAAAAATGCAGGAAGTGAAGGGACCATGACAGATGCACACTGACTCCAAATGTAGCAGGAGACCAGAAATAAGAAATAGACAACCCCTCTCTCCTCCAACTTGCCCCCCGCAGTGCCACCTTGTGTCTGCCCTACACCAAGACTCCAAAAAAGTACCAATCTTGGCTTTCGTGCACTACCACTGAACATAATGCACTCATGTCAATGAGGAAGAACCCAGCATACAGGATGAATTCCTTCAAACTAAAACTCCTACAAAAGATCAGGATATTTATCAAGACAGCTTCTTAGATCTAGAAGTTTCTGACATAAGTGGCAAAGAACTTCATGTAGCCATTCTAAAGGCTCTGAGAGAATTGGAAACATACTGGGAGAGCACCATGACTGATTTAAACAACATAAATAAGGAGATGAATGACATAAATCCAAACTCCATGAACAAAAGGAAGAATTTAACAAAGAAATTCAAACCCTAGGGAAGATTGAGTTAGAAATGTGAGAGATAAATAGGACAATAAAAGAAGTGAGAAACGGAATACTGCCATAGGAAACAGGGCCAACCTCATGGAGGAAATAATTATTGATATTGAAAATCAGAACATGGAAACGTCTAAGAAAGAGGAAGAAGGGAATATAGAAGCAAAAAGATTGAAAAAGTTCTGCAAGAACTATCTGACTCCATGAGTCAAAACAACATCAGTATAATAGAAATCGAAGAATGGGTAGAGCATTCTACAGAGAGCACACTCAAACAAATACTAGATGAAACTTTCCAAACCTAAGGAAAGACCTGGAACCACAAGTAGAAAAAGAAAACAAGTCCCCTAGAAACCTGGAGCATGACCGATCTTCTCCAAGACACATTGTACTAAAGATATCCAAAGCTAAATAGAAAGAGAGAATTCTCAAGGCAGCCAGGGAAAAAAGAACTATAAATTTTAGAGGAAAACCCATCAGGATGGCATCCTGTTTCTCAGTAGAAATGCAGCAAGCCAGAAGAGGATGGAATCCAATATACAAAAACTGAAAAGAGAGTAACTTATAGCCAAGAATGATTTATCCTGCAAAATTATTTTTCAGATACGAAGGTGGAATATAGATCTTCTCAGACACACAGAAGCTGAGAGAATTTGCCAGGACAAGGTTAGCACTCCAAGAAATACTGAAAGAGTCTCTTCGACCTGAAACAAAACATCAAGAAAAATGGAACACAGTTGGGGCAACAGGAAAGAAACAAAAATAAAACAAATCAAAAAAAGAAATAAGTAATGGTCACAGGAAATCCTCATATATCAATCATCACTCTAAATGTTAACGGACCGAACTCACCAAAAAAAAGACACACAGTGGCAGACTGTATTAAAACACAGAATCTATTTATGTGCTGTCTCCCAGATACCCACATCAGACATTAGGACAAACACAGACTCACAGTGAAAGGATGAGAAATAATACTTCAACCAAAAGGTGACCAGAGAAAACAGGAGTTGCCATACTTATAACTAATGAAATAAACATCAGGTTAAAAGGGATAGTAAAAGACAAAGACAGACATTAAATAATTCTAAAAGGCACAATAGAGCAACAATAATACTTGAGACTAATTAATATATATATGCTCCTAACCAGGATGGACCAAAATAGACAAAGAAACTACTAACAGATTTGAAAGGAGAAACTGATGAATACACAATCATTGTGGGAGGCATAAACACTGCAGTAACAGCCATGGACAGATCAACCAAACAGTAAATAAATAAGGAAACATCAGCACTGAATGACACATTACAGCAAATGGCCATAATTGATATTGGCAGGACAATTCTTCCAGGAAAATGAGACTATTCCTTCTTTTCTAGTGCACATGGAATATTCTCAAAGATATCCTACATGCTGGGACACAAAAGGAGCCTCAGCAAATTCAAGATGATTGAAATTTTACCATGTGTATCCTAAGACCAACATGCTTTCAAATTGGAGATCAACTGTAAAAGGAAAGCAGAAAAAAACACATGTACATATAGATTAAGAACAGCTCATTTAAGAAGGACAGGATAAAAGAACAATAACAGATGAGATTAAAAAATACATACAAATTACTGACAATGAATATACAACATACCACAATTATTGGGACAAAGCGAAAGCAGTGATAAGAGGGAAATTTATATCAATACATGCCTGTCTTAAGAAACACGAAAAATCACAAGGAAACAACTTAACATACCATCTTAAAGAACTAGAAATAGAAGAGCACTCAAATCCCAAAGTCAACAGAAGAAAGGAAATAATAAAAATTAAAGCAGAGCTATACCAATTAGAGAACCCGAGAACTATAGAAAGAATTAATATTACAAAGAGCTGGTTCTTTGAGAAAGTCAACAAAATTGACAAAACCTTGGCAAGACTAATCAAAGGATGAAAGGAAAGGACATATATATCCCAAATTAGAAAAGAAAGGGGAGAAATTACCACGGATATCACAGAAATACATAGGATTATAAGAAAATCTTATGAAGAACTTTATGCCACTCAATTTAACAACCTAGAAGAAATGAACAAGTTTCTAGAACCTTATAGCTTACATAGATTGAAACAAGAAGATCTCCATAATCTAAATACACCAATTCATAGTGAAGAGATTAAAATGACTATCCATAATCTCCCTAAAGGCAAAAGCCATGGAGTAGATCGTTTCACCAGTGAGTTTTACCAAGTATTCAAAGAATAATTAACACCTATCCTACTCAGACTTCTCCAAAAAATTGAAGAAGAAGCACTACTTCCTAACTCGTTCTATGAGGCCAACATTCCTCTAATACCAAAGCCTGGCAAAGACAATAAAAAGAAAGAGAACTATAGGCCAGGATCTCTGATGAACAAAGATGCACAAATTCTAAACAAAATGTTAGCAAACAAAATGTAGGATGCATCAAAAAGATCATACCACAAGATGAAGTGGTGTTCAACCCAGGAGCACAAGGATGGTTCAACATACAAAAATCAAACTATCTGAAACACCAAATAAACAAAATCAAAGATAAAGGGCATATGATCATTTCCCATTGATGCAGATAAAGCTTTCAACAAGATACAGCATCCATTTATGATCAAAACACAAAATAAAATAGGTATAGAAGGAAAGGACATCAACATCATGAAGGCCATATATGACAAGGCCTTGGCTAACAGGATACTCAAACGTGAAAAACTGAAGCCTATTCCTTAAAATCAGTAAAATGAAAGGGATGCCCCTTGTCACCACTGTTATTGAATATAGTAATGGAAGTTCTAACCACAGCAATCGGGCAAGAGAAAGGAATCAAAGGTATCCAAATTTGGAACGAAGAGGTCAAATTGTCACTACTTGCCGAGGACATGACGCCTTATGTAAAAAATTCCAAAGATTCTACAAGAAACTATTAGAAGCAATAAACAAATATAGTAAAGACCAGGATACAAAATAAATGTAAAAAAATCAACAGCATTCCTATATACAAACAAGAAAATGACAGAAAAAGAAAAGAGGGAATCAATTCCCTTTGCTATCAAAACAAAATGAATGAAATACCTGAGGTTTAAGTTAATGAAAAGAGTGTCACACTTGTACACAGAACAGTATAGGACAATTTTGAAAGAAATTGAAACAGACTTTAAGAGGTGGAAAAATATCCCCTGTTCATGAATGGAAAATTTAACACTGTTAAAATGGACATTTTCCTAAAGCAATCTACATATTTAATGCAAAACCCATGGAAATCCCACAATCATACTTTGGGGAAATAGATAAAAGAATTAGTAAATTTATATGTAAACATAAATGACCTAGAATTGCCAAAGAAATACTACATAAACGAATAAGGCTGGTGGCATTATATTCCCTGACTTCAATTGATATTACAAAGCATCAATATTCAAAACGTCTTGGTACTGGCAGAAGAACAGAAATAAAGACCAATGGAATAGAACTGAAAACCCAGAAATAAACCCACGCATTTATGGACAAATAATTTTCGATAAAGAGCAAAAAACATACAATGAGGAAAAGACAGCCTCTTTAATAGGTGGTGCTGGGAAAACTGCAATAATATATGCAAAAAGTGAACTTAAGCTGTGATATGTCTCCATATAGAGATATTAACTCGAAATGGATTAAAGACCTTCATATCAGACCTGCAACAAAAAACCGTGTACAATAAAACTTTGGTACTAAACTTATAGAACCAGGACTCCAGGAAGACTTCATGAACCTGACCTCAAAGGCAAGGGAAGTAAAAGCAAAAATAATTGAATAGGATTTTATCAAACTAAAAAGATTCTGCACAGGAAAAGGAACCATGAACAAGGCAAAGAGACAGCAAACACACTGGGAGAAATTATTTGCAAATAACGCATCAGATAAGCGTCTAATATCTAAAATACATAAAGAAAAAATAAGGCTTAATAACAGAAAAACAAACAACACAATTATAAACTAGGCATAAGAAGTAAGTAGGCACTTCCCCCACGGAGAAGTACAAATGGCCAGCAGACATATGAAAAAATGCTCAACCTCATTAGCTATCAGGGAAATGCAAATCAAAATCACAAAGAGGTACCACCTCACATCTATTTGAATGGCTATTATCAAAAAGACAAGCAATTACAAGTGCTGGAGAGGATGTGGAGAAAAAGGGACTCCGGTACACTGCTGTTGGGAATGAAAACTAGTACAACCACTGTGAAAAACAGTGTGGAGTTTCCTTAGAAAACTGGGAATGGAGTTCCCATTTGACCCAGCATTCCGTCTCCTGGGGTTCTACCCAAAAAACCTGAAAACCTTTGTCCACAAAGACTTATGTCCCACAATGTTCATTGCAGCACTGTTCACGGTGGACATAACATGGAAACAAACAAAGTGCCCTTCGACAGATGACTGGATAAAGAAGCTGTGGTACATATACACAATGGAATATTTCTCAGCTATAAGAAAAGATGAAATAGTGTCATTTGCAACAAAATGAATGAACCTGAAGATCATCATACTTAATGAAATAAGTCAGACGGAAAAAAGAAAGAATTGTATGATTTCACTCATATGCGGAACATAAAACTGAAAGGAACAAAGGCATAAGAAATAAACAAACAAACAAGCAACCCATGAACATATTCAATAGTTCAATGTTTAATTGGGAATGAGTGGGTTAGGGAGGGGAAAATGTGGAGGGGTTGTGGGAGGACGGAGGGGAAGCTAATTATAAGGTGATGGAAAGAGAACTCACACTGGGTGGTGAACTTATTATACAATAAGTTGACAATGCACTGTAGAATTGTATGCATGAAACCTATGTTATCCTTGCTAACAGATGTCACCCCAATATGTTTAACAAAAAAACGAATTTGAAAACTTTTCTCCAATGTTTTAGAAGTAAAATATCTAACGAGCTTCATATAAGGCAGGCCTGACCAACTTGTGGCCCAGGATGGTTTGAATGTAGCCCAGTAGAAACACTTAAAAGGAAGCAACTTGTGGCATTTTTAGTTATATCTTATGAGATATTTTTAGTGTATTTTACCTGTTACCCAAGAGAATTCTTTTTCCAATGTGGCCCAGGTAAGCCAAAGTGATAGATACCACTCACTAAACGATTGTTCTTTAGTGAAAGTGATAATTCAAAATACTTGTTTAAGTTAACACTTCTACTCAAAGTTCGGTTAGTCCTTTGCTTTTTCAAAAATCTTGATGATTCTTTTGCTTTTTCTTAGGAACATTCTAAAAGATGACACACTTATTTTATTAAAATTTGGTTCTTCACAGTAACAATGGCAGGTTTTAATTCAATTTGAAAGTTGAAATAAAGTTAGATGTTAAATGAAATCTAGCATAGTTATTGTTTTTGTGTGTTCCACATGTTCTCCAGAAGGAACTGTGAATTTGGGCAGATGATAGTGATTGGACAGCAAAAGAGTTAATACAAACAAACTTGAGGGGTCTAGCAGGAACCAAGTTTAGCTGAGATTAGTTAGCTACAAATAAAAGTACTCATAGCGCTACTGCTCTATCTACAGTGAGCCTGATCTCGAAAATCGAGCTTACTCTGCCGGGGTCCTGCCTTCGCGTTCCAGAGAACAGTACCTGAAGTGGGGGGCGAGGTTTAAGGAAAAAAAGAAAGAAAGAGACAAAGAGGGTCCAGGGGGACTGGAAGTATTCTTAGCAACCAGCCCACGAGATTATTTTTTCTTCCCAATATATCCCCACAGCATAGTGCAGCACAGCAGAAACAAATATGCATTATCTTCCTCAAGGACAAATCATAAACCATCCCTGACTCTCTGCCAGTTAACTTGAAGGTCAGAGTAAACGAGAGGGAGTCAGTTTCCCAAGGCATTTCTTCCAAGTACCCAGATAGTCTTCTTTCTTTACAGTTTCCCAAGGAACT
>PVJL010015649.1:0-23545 GCA_004026885.1 Lyroderma lyra | reverse complement strand
ACTAGTTTCTCCCCAAAGGATGTTCTACAAAACACCTGAACAGCACTCCTCAAAACGGTCATGGTCAGCAAAAATTACAAGGCTGAGGAACTGTCACAACCAAGAAGAGCCTAAGGAGATGTGATGGCTGAGTGGTGTCCTAGATGGGATCCTGGATCAGAAAAGGACATTAGTAAAAACTAAGGAAATCTGAGCAAAGGATGAACTTCGGTTAATAATGGTCTTATATAAACAGTAGTTCATTGTGTAGGGCAAAGGCACCATACTAAGATGTTAACAATAGAGAAAATGGCGTGTGGGGTAACCAGGGATTATCTCTTACTGTCTTTGTAATTTTTTGATGAATCTAACACTATTCTAAAATTAACAGTGAAGTTTTTAAAAAAGTTAATGGAAGGACTTGTGCCCCCAAACCCCACCCACCCTGAAACCCTAACATGCACCTCCCAGGGCAGAAAATGTTCAGATACTGTCTCACCGCCATGTAGAGCCCCAGTAAGTTCAAGTTTCTTAATGGCAAGAACCAAGTCTTCTCTCTCTCTTACTTCACAGTAGTATTAAGCGTACAGTAAGTGCTTAATAAAAACCTGATCATTGTTTAAAACCCCTCAGAAAGCTTTGGAGGTGAGAGGAGGTGGCGAACGCTGCTCAATTGTGCGTTTGTGTAATATATATTTTATTCACTGACTATGATTAAGTTAAATGAGGCAAATTATTGCAATTTCACAATTAGCTAACCCATAGAAATAATAGTCAGTCACTCAATATTTAATACTTAATGCATTCAGTACTCATAATACATCAGGTGCTGTCCATGATCCCATTTAATCCTCCTGACAACTCTCAGTACAGTAAACTCTCCGTTAACTGGAACTCAAGCGGTTGGCACTCTCAAGCAACCAGCAAAAAAGTACCCAAGACATAATACCACGTTTATTCTGTATAGGTGACAGTTCACTGAGAGCCCACTGCAACGCGCAGTTATGACGGCTATAATCCCCATTTTATAGGTGAGGAAGCTGGAGCCCAGTATGTGGTTTACTTGAGGTCATGGGCTGGTAATGAGATTCCCACCCAGCAGAGCAACCTGACCCTGAATCCTCTGAGCCAGTACCTCCCACTGGTGCTACCTACCTACCAACCTAGTCACTTCTTCCAACACGCTTCCCAACGAGGTCTGTGCGTTCCGTGTCCACGTGATTGCAGATTCCCAGTAAGCCGGTCCAAGTGACCAAGAATGCCCAAAGCCGGGGTTGCCCGGCGTTTCGAGAATAGCTGCCTCTCCTCCATGGCAGATGGGCTGCCTCCAGCTGCTGCCACGCGCTGCGCTCTGCTCCTGGCTCTGTCATCCGGTGACTATCACCTCAGATCGGCCTCAGTTTCCCATCTGTATAATGTGAAGTTTGTACTAACAGATCTCTGAGGTCCTTTCCAGCTAGAACAGGGGTGCCCAACCTTTTGGCTTGCCGGGGCCACATTGGAATTGTCCTGGGCCACACATAAAATACACTCACACTAAGGATAGCTGATGAGCTAAAAAACAACAACAACAACAACAAAAAAAACAAAACAAGGGTCACCCAAAAAATCTCATAATGTTTTAATAAAGTTTACAAATTCATGTTGGGCCACATTCAAAGCCGGCCTGGGCCGCCTGTGGCCCACGGGCCATGGATTGGACAAGTTTGAACTAGAACATTCCGGGGCTCTCAGACCCAAATGGCGCCCCCCAGAGGGCAGCACTTCCTATGTCAGTGGTGGACGCACACAGGGACCAGTCTAGGGAGCCTGCCTGCCTAGTCCTTTCACTCCAAATCTTCCCCAGCTTAATCCCCCGGAGCCACAGTCCCGCTGCCTCTGCGGCAGGGCCCAGATCGCAGCAGGGCCCAGATCGCAGCAGCGATGACTCACGCTTTGCTCCTCCCCTCGGGCCGATCTCAGTCCCCGCACGGTCTCCTGGAGCAGGAACCGTCAGGGCTCTAGGGGAGAAATGCCCTCCAGTAAAGCAGATGAGAACAGAGGCCCTGAAGAATTTCTCTCGTGGACCCCTGGTTTGGGCTTCCATCCATTCCTGCAAGAGAGCAGCCAGGCTGTAATCAGAAATACGAGTAGCATTTGCAAACCGTGGGAAGGCAGGCGCCACCTCCAGCTGCACCCAATCTCTTCCCGGCGACTCAGGCCGACACCTGCCCAGAACTTTCCGTAGCTGCAGGTGGCTGAAGTGCTTGGTTCATCAGCCGCTCGTTTCATTGTGAATTTTCAGAATTTTTTCACGTCAAACCACACAAAGTCAATTCAAATACATGGGGGCAGACATTTGCAATGGCTAACCATGAGGTTTGACCACGATTGGTTGGTTATTTTTAGTTTGTGATGCATTTTTTTCACGTACGAGGCAAAGTACCGAAAAATCGGTACAGCGGCCTGGTAGGGTCAAAGGGCTGGTGTGAGGAGGGCAGGCCCACCCAGATGCCCTCCCTATCTTAACTTAGGCTGATGTGGCACCTTTGTAACGTTTGCCAAGTCACCTCACAGCCATACCTAGATTAGCGTTTGAATAATTGGAAGAATGTGCGTGTATATTGGCTGACGAGACATAGCATTTTAAACGGGACAGAAAATAACGGTACTGTCTCGTTTCAAAAGATACATATGTGTGGTCAGCCTAGTCTCACTGGGCTAAATTCAAGGCGTCAGTAGGCTGACCATGTGTACAATGTGACATGGGACAGTACTGTTGTTTTCTGTCCCATTTAAAATGGTAAGTCTGGTCAGCCCAGCCAAGGATCTTGAGACTAGTTTCGAAGTCTGCCTACCATGGAGTTTTGGGCTATTACAGATAAAGCTGCTATAATAATTGTAAACACACACACACACACACACGCGCGCGCACACACACACACACACGCACACGCACACGCACACACGCACATGCACACACACACACACACGCGCGCGCACACACACACACACGCACGCACACGCGCACACACACACATGCACACGCACACGCGCGCACACACACACACACACACAAACTAAGCATGTTACATGCATCCAAACCAAGTCTACCCGGGATAGATTGATTTGTATGTTCTATGCCTCAGTCGAGTCCCTCTAGGCTCTCCATGGCTCTGAAGCAACAGGCAGAAAAGGGGGTGATTGGCCCAGAAAAGGCAACTGATCCAAAGGAAAACTGGGTTGCTGCTGCCCAATGGGACATGAGAAATGATGTCTGGAACTCTGGGAACCTCTGGTGTTCTCTTGTCCAATAACCTTGGCCAATGCAGAAGGCAACAATCTAATCGAGCCCCCAGGGAAGCAGGCCTGGGACACGGGCCCGGGGCGGGGCCCCCGCCAGCAGGAGCCCACCCAGCTGCAGCAGGCCTTTCTGAAGTTTTCCTTCTATTTCTGAATCGGTCCATCTCGTCAGCCTATATACAGCCCCAGCACTCCTGCCTAGATGCTCTTTTTTTGTTCTGCTTTAAATTGCAGAAACAATCTACTACACAGACTTCTAAGATTGAATCACAGAATCTCCAGATTGGCAGTTCCTTAAAAAATACCCAGAGTCGTGGAGCTCACAGAGACAGAACGCAGAGTGGTGGCTGCCAGGGGCTGGGGGGCCGGGGCAGCGGGTTCTCCGAGATGCAAAGCGACCTGGAGATTTGTCGCCCAGCAGTGCGGGCGAACTTACCGCTCCTCAACTTAAAAATGGTACATTTTATGTCATATGCCTTCTTTTTAATTTAAAAAATAAAACTTTTTAAAATAATTCAGTTTAAACAGATGTCACCCCAATAAGTCTAACAATAAAAATGAATTAAAAAAAAAATAAAATAAAATAATTCAGTTTAAAAAAATAATGCAATTCAAACCACGTAAGGACACACACCCCCCCAGAGCAAGGAGCTTTTTTAGAAATGAAAGGTATTTACTTAAATGGAAAAGAGAGAAACAGCATGTTTACTCTTTACTTGCTTCTTTAAAAATAAAAGAAACAGAAAGCGGCGGCTCAGATGCATTTAGCCACAGCCCGGGCTCGCAGACCAGGACTCTGAAGGTGACACCGGCAATGAGCCCGTCCGCTCTGACAGGGAAATGACAGACACGTGAACGGCCTCGGGCCTGACAGCTCCTCTGCAGCTTCTCCCCCCGCAGCTCCCCAGTGGAAGGAAACGGCTCTGGGAGGGCGGGAGGGAGGCACCCGGGGGGCACGAGGGTAAAGGGGAGTCACCTGCTAGCCCGGAGGAAGGGCACCCTTTTGTTACAGACCAAAAGGGCCGGGAGGCTGCAGGGATAGTGTCCTGACCTGAAGAGGGAGGCCCCTGCTCCCCAAGAAGGGGTTCTCACTAGCACTTCTGCGGGCTGCACCTCCTGGCTCAGTCCATCTGGCTCGGGCCCCAGCCATTCCCATTTTAGTAAGCCCTCGGGGTGCTGCCCGCCCTGGGAGCCGCGCCCATCCCCCGGGGCAGCCCAGCGAGGGGCGGGTGCGCTGCGGTCCGCTCAGGGCAGTGCCTGGGTGAGCAGGATGCGGTGCGCTCATTCTGCTTCGGGAAACCTTACCTTACAATACTGTTTGCCATGATTCCTGAGGGGTTTGGTGCCCCCTGCTTAAGCTGTGCCCCCAAGGTGAGTGCCTGACCCTAGTCCTGGCCCTGGCTGCAAGAGTGGCCCGAGGGTCCCCATCTTGTCCCTCCTGAGGCTCAGAGATGTGCAGTGACTTGCCCAAGATCACACAGCAAGTGCAGAGCCGCAGCTCAAGCCCACAACTTTTGACCCCCAACTCTTTCCACTAACCCGCTGTTCCCAATTAACACCCTCTTGGGTGCCTGTTTCCCCCTGTCCCCGTGCCTCCTTTGGGCAGGTCAGCAGAGGCTGGCCCCCCATCCAAGCCACCCCCATGCACGCAGAGAGTACCTGGGTCTGGATTCAGCAGTGTGGTCGTAAAGGAGGCAGGGAGCGGAAGATGAGTATTTCATAGGCTCGGCAATTTGTGCTCCTCCTGGGTCCCTAAAAAAGCCAGGGAGCCTCGGGGGAGGGGAGAAGGGCCTCCTGCATCTGCCCAACCCATCGGGCAGGGAGCGTGACTCCATTACTCAGCGATCAGGAGGGCTCCGGGGGCGGGGGGTGCCCTAGGGCCGGGGCAGGCTGCGGTACCAGGACGAGGGCTCGCCCTCCTCCAGCTCCGAGACCCCTGGACCCGCGGCACCGCAGTCACGGACGCTCGGGCTTCCCGACCTGCGGAATCAGCATCAATGAAAGGGGAGCTCAAGGACCATCTACTCAAACCCGATCCCAGGTCCGGCTTACACACACTTGAGCTCGTTCCTAAGGTGCCTCAAATGCCATCAAAGATGTGAGGGGCCAGGGACAGAGTGCGGAATGGGCAGCTGGTGTTTCATGGATGCAGAGTTTCAGTTTGGGAAGATTAGGAAGTTCTGGCGAAGGGTGGTGGTGATGGCTGTAGGACAAGGTGACTGTACTTAATGCCACGGAACGGCACTCCGAAGATGGCTGGCTGGTCCCTTTTCTGTGATGTGTATTTTACCGCAATGAAAAATAAAAGACCCATCAGGGAGATAGAAGTGTAACCAATGAGATTAGTTGCATTGGAATAATTACCAATTACAGAAAGTTGTCATAACGTGGTGAACGGAGTGCAGAAAGACAAAAGAAGTAACTACCGTGTGGCGGGCCCCCTGCCCAGCGGAATGATTCTAGTGACAACCATTTCTGAAGAAGGCAAAGGTAGCTTCAGGATAAACGAGGCACTGCTCCTCTTCCGGGCTCCCGGGCAGTTTTCTGATCCGCAAGGAGCAGTGCCTTCTCCAGCACGGCTCCCCACCCCCTACACACCCCACCACCCAGTACACAATGTCCCCTGCAGAGCATGTGGCTGGAGAGGTCCCCCGTGGTAGGCGTCCACCCCTGCTCTCCGCAGCCTGCCCCGCTCCCCCGGGAGCAGTGTCCTGGGGACACAGCACATCCATTCCCAGAACCTCAGGGCCCGGCCAACTGAGAAGGCTGGAGTTCTCAACCTGCAAAGCCGAGCATGCAAACGACCCCCTGGAGGATCACAGATTCCAGGAGGCCCAGACTGGAGAGGGAACTGCCAACTCCATCCACCTCCTTCCTC
Source organism: Lyroderma lyra (assembly GCA_004026885.1). Lineage (NCBI taxonomy): Eukaryota > Metazoa > Chordata > Mammalia > Chiroptera > Megadermatidae > Lyroderma > Lyroderma lyra. Next base: position 17,406 of record PVJL010015649.1, on the reverse strand, counting down.
CCAACACGTACCTTGTAATGAAAGCACAAGTCAGGCCCGAGAAACACGCCCATTCTGCCCAGCACGATCCGCGTATGCTTTCCGAGCTCATCGCACGGGCCTGTCAGGTCCCACCTTAATCTCACCCCCTCGGCAAAAATCACGGCTGAATTCTCCAAACCCATTTCCCCCTGTCTTCTAAATGCCTACCGAACCAGAATCAGGGATTTGGCACTTGATTACACATGGCCCTGTGTCTTTTCCTGGTGTAAACAGCTTGCAAGGGTGCAAAAGGTATGGGTTTAGGTTCAAGGCCAGCCCTGCCACGCCCTGGTGTGTTGCTTTGATTAGGAGCCTCAGAATCTGCATCTAGGCTTAGAATTTATGAAACTCAGTCAAGGTAAAGAACTAAGGAGGTTGGGTAACGGCGGCAAGCATGTCCAGCATTGTGCAGGCACCCAGCAGCCACGCTCTGAACACACCACTGAGCTTCTGGAAGGCTCTCCGCCCCTTCTCCCTCAGTCCTGGCCGCTGATTCGTCTGGTGAATAGCTTTGAATGCCCAGCGCCTGGGCTGGGGCTCCTGCATCTATTCTTTTAAAAGCTCCCCCAAGTCACTTCCCTAGAGCTAACAGCACCGCACTGAGTTCAACAAACGTCCAAGAAGGACTTGAAAAATTGATTAAGACACAGAATTCTGTGATCAACGTCACTGACAGGAAGGGACTGTTCCTTGCAAGCACCATCATCATCAGGTTCCATTTGCACAGTGAGAAAACTCCACGGAACATCAGGTCACTACAGATGAGCCTTGACCGAGCTGCCCAGCGCTTAGGCCCTGGATCCCACAGTGTTTGTTGATCACTCGCATTCCACAGCAATTGTCTCTTCACATACTGAGACTCCTTGGTGGAGAAACAGGCATCTTCTCCAACAACACATACTGTTTGCTGCAGAGGTAAAAAGAAATACGTACATGCAGGGCTCATGGAAGAACTCGGGGAGCAGGAGCTGAGAAGCCCAGCGGTGCAGAGATAGAGAGCTGGGTGATTACTAAATTCGACCCCCGGGTCATGTCAGTAGAGAACAGGGGTGAAAACCTCATTAACTACAAAAATCACTAACAGAGGAAGAAAGAAGAGGGAGGACTGAAGGTGGATGGGAAGGCTGCTCTGAAGGTGATCGGGGGGCACTGTGGGTCCCAGCTGGGGTTTGAGAGAGGTGACGGGACCCAAAGAGCATCTCAGCCCCACATCCTCCGGCGGGGTGCCATAAGGATAAGAGCAGAGGCTGGACATGCTCAGCACATTGGACTGGCCACGGCCTCTGTCTTCCGATGCCTATGCCCAGGGCCATGCAGTAGCACTCACTGCCGGCACGGAGGTCCGCAGTGGTGGCCTGACTCTCTCCACTTGGTGCGTGGACATGAAGGGTTCCCTCTGATCTGGAGAATAGTCAAGGAGGGACTCAGAATGAAGCCAAAGACCAAGACCAGTGCAGTCCCCAGCTAGCTACCTCTGCCTGATGCCTGCTCCCCAAATCCTAGCTCCCTGTTGGACCCTCCAAGCCTGGATCTTTCACGCAAGCAGGGCAAGCACTGCCTCCTGTCCCAGGACCAAGGAGACATTGGTTCCCTTCGGCGGATTCCTTCAGCCTCTCATGGTGATCAGGGTGGTGGCTGCAGGCAGGAGGTCGCTGGGGAAGCACAACGTGCAGAAAGCCATTCCCCCACCATCACCTGTGTCACAGACCGTCATGCTCTCGGCAGGTGTTCGTGGAGGGAGACTGTGGTGCCCTGTGGGAGAGGGCAGTGGAGGCAGGGACAAGGGACAGTGCAACTCGGACATGGCCAGCAGAGGTAGAACTACACAGTGGACCCGGTGGCAGCAGTGCCCAGCGGGGACCTGCAGTGGCTGGCCAGGCTTGCTGGTCAGCTCTCCAGGGATACTCCCTGGGCACGCCCAGGACTGGGGTGGGGGGGCTTTGGGCGAAGACTGGGATGCCGCCTTAGCAGCGGGGGAAGCAGCTGGGAAAGCACAGGCGATTACTGGTCACGTGGCCCACTTCTAAACCTGCGCTCACTTACATTAAGTGCATGCAAGAGGAAGAAAGAACTGTCTGACCCCCAGCCTGACCCATTTTAGTTTTACTGACCCTGATTTCTTGCAAACCAAAAGGGCAAGTTAAATGATAGAAAATAATAATAATAAACAAATGAAAAATAAACTTATTTATTCAAGGGTACAGTGAGGTTAAATAGATTCGGTTACACAACAATACTCTCCCCCTAAATTATCCTCGGTATTGATGGAAATTTTTTACTTGAACCTTCCCACGTCTTCTGACCAGCCTTGCCCATCCAGAAAAAAATCTGCTGACTCAATGAGCAGAACATACATACCTCCTGTCCGTCAAGCCCATGGGGGGAAGCACCCACACCCACCTATGTACCATACGACGTAGACCCACCCTTAGATCGCAGAGCTGACGAGATAGTCAAAGGCTCAGCCCTGCTTTTCCTCAGCAGATGCCATGGGAAAAAGTGCTAGCCTGGCAGTGCCCCGTGGCTTCAGCAATCAGGCAAGGAAGGCTAATTAGTCAGTCGGAGATCCAAGGGGGAAATGCTGACAAACTCAATGAGCACCAAGTGCCTGGACCCCAGGGGGTGCAGGAACCACACAAAAGCCGAGGGCAGCAGGTGGGGGTGGGGGCAGTAGAAGGGCAAACAGGTGTTCTCCAAGAGCCCTTTACCTGCCTACCTCTTCAGCCTCTATTCCAGGGATTATTATTTTCAGGCAACATTAAAGAGGCTTTACCAAGGGCCAGGCACTGTGCTGTGATTTCTCAGACACTCATACCTTTGAAACGGAAGACGGGTGGGCTGACAGACAGCTGGTGCCCAAAGTTGCAGGGCTTTGCAGGATGTGCAGAGCACACCGCCGTCCTGGACGTCAATTCTCTAGCCACAGATGCGGGGGGGGCAGAGAGAATCATTTGATAGCAGAATGAGCATGGGCATACTATGGCATGCATGCAAACTCTGCAGAAATGTTTGAAATCGAGCAGAAGGCTTTAGGACACGTGATCAGTGTCATCTGGAGTTCAGGTACATCAGTGGAACAGCAGAATATATTTTTACTTTGTCCTCATATACCAGCTGTAAGGGATAGATTTCAGTCTCTCTTTCTCAAATTAAAATAATAATGACTTAATGACTTGCCCAAGCTCACCCAGCTCATGGCTGAGCTAGAGTGTAAACTAAGTATTATGTCTGATCCACCATCCCATTCAAGAGGACAGCTTGGAGAACCGAAATCCCCATCCAGACCAGGAGAGCATTTAGGTTCCCAGTTATTCCCCAGGTTTCCCAGAGAGCGCTGAGGGTACCCTGGCAGGCACAGAGAGAGGACTGTCCAGAAAAGGACACTGGATAGGTCCAGATAGGAACAGGTCACCCCCGATGTCTGAACAGCCACCGACAGAGCCTAAGGAACTTCTGAAACAAACAAAAATCACCCCTTCTCTTAGAGGTCAGGTGTGAAGGACACTGGGTTATACAGAGAACAAAAAACTGTCTTTTTTGTCTTGTATAGTGTATCCTGACTCAGAACATCACGGAAGCCTACCAGTTGTAAAAAACTGATTTAGATTTCATAAATATATGCAGTTTCTAGTTTTTTTGTTTTTGTTTTTCTTTGTTTGTATGTGGGTAGCTCCCTGGCTGGGAATCGAACCCAGGCCGCAGCGCTGACAGCGCCGAAGCCTTAGCCACTGCACCACCAGGGAACTCCCCGCACATACTTCCTGGACCTTGGTGGAAACATTCAATTATAGTGATTTCCATGTATTTCTGAAGATTCGAATTCATAAAGCTTGGGTGAGTTTTTATTTCATCAGCATATCTTCATTTCGTTTATTTCCTTGCATATCTTCCAAATTGAGAGATACACTGCAGGCATTGGAGGTCGGGTCTGGAGGCTGCCCAGGCAGCCCGGCCTAAAGGTTACACACACATTCGCTGAGCAAAGGCTCTGAAATGTGCCCATTGCACAGACAGTTACCACGCCAGACCCCTGCGCACCCAACAGTGAACGAAACAGGCAAATGTCGTCTCTCAGCAGTGACAGAACTGATGCAAATTCAGACTCCTGGGTGAGGAATTGATGTTGCTCTCGTAATAGCAGCTGGAGCCCCGTGAGAACAGTATCCGTAACCCACTACCTAACTTACTTCACTTCCCTGGACCTTACTTAGTTTCCCAGCCTGTACATGAGGCTGGTGGCACAGCCATCATTATGAGAGCTAAGGCAACTAACTCGTTTTAAATAGGTAAGATAGGAAACACAGTACAGCCCTGTGATAATGACACGGGCTTGGGGTCAAAGGCCTGGCACATATCAGCACTCCACAAATACTAGCTTTTCTTATGAATGATAATACAAGTAAGAAGATATAGAACTGAATGCTCACAGAATGGCATTTAGTAACTGTGTGATGTGTATATTAGTCACCATTCCCGCCCCCCTCCTCTTTCTGTCCCCAGCTGGGTGACAAAAGAGGGCTGGGAACACACCAAATGTTCATGAAGATGTGCATCCAATCTCCAGCTTCACTTGAAACCAAACAAGTAAATGATCTTGAACTTGCCTTTGCTTTTGCATCAGTTGTCCCCAAGAACTGCTGCATGGTGTTGCATCCGAGTTTCGCAGGCTCATGAGGCCAAACGTGGGGATCTTGTTAGCATTTATTTCACCCTTAATAACCCGGATCATGGCCTTGATTCTGCCTTGGATGGGACCATGGAAGTAGCGCTCCTTACATGATAAAAAAAAATAAACAAATAAGTGAAGTAGGGGTAGGGGGAAGAATGCAGCAAATTGTGTCCTCTGGATTAAAAGAAAAACTCAGATTTGTGTTCTATTCCTAAATACAAATGGGACTGGCTCTACCAAAAACATACATTAAGTAAAAAGCCCATCCCAAGAGCATACCTAGAAGGGAGAAGGGAGAGAATGGCTCACCACAACTCCCCCTAACTGCCCTCCCTCTGTCCCCGACAGTGGCCTTGGTGTAATGCCTTCAGCTGCCATGAGGAGGCGCCATTCTTACAAAGGAACAACACAAAGGAGGCAGCTAAGGGTCTGACAGAACAGATGTCTGCTTTCCTCCCTGGCTCCTAATGCTGCTTTCAGCTACATTAGCCAGCTGTGCTCCCCTCACACCTGGATGGGATTCTGGGGGACTGAGCAAACACCCACTGGGCCCCATAAAGGATGGCCCACAGCCCCCTCTGCCCTCCAGGCTTTGTCTGAGCCCCAAGAGCCTGTCTCCCCACTGGGCCTTTTCGTAGGGATCTGGGCTGCAGCCAGCCCCGCTACTGGCTGCAGGGTCATAGCCTGAAGGGAAGCAGCTTGCAAGAAAGGCCCTTGTTTCCCGGGTGTCCCGAGTCCCCACCTGGCTGTGGTCCTTGGGAGGAGAAGAGCAGGATCTCAGATACCAGGCACCCTTCTCAGCCACAAGAATGCTGGATGTTACTTCTTTTTGACCAGCGAGGGAACTGACACAAAAAGGGATGAAATAATATGCCTCACGTCACTCAGCTAGTGAGTGAGTTACCTGGGATTAAAATCCAGCCTTTCAGCTGTGGCGCCTGTGTTATTTACCATGACACCAGATGCTGGATGGACGCGCTCACCAGGGAGCAGAGATGGGCACGTGTGCTCTAGATTTGAAGACAAAATGATGGATATCATTCAGCCCATCAGGTCAGTAAGCCCGTGTGACACCAAGCTGTCCTGGGGACATTGACAGAGCTTCTGCTCTGGCGAGGTGTACTGTTTAATGATAATGACGAACATTGGTCAAGCATTTACCCATACCCCAGCCCTGAGTTATCATTTCCATTTTACAGAGAAGGGAAACTAAGACCCGGAGAGGTGAAGCTGAGATCTGAGTGTTCTCTCTGTCTCCCAGGGAGATAAGCTGATCCCTGCGCCAGGTGAGAGGACAACACTCATACAGGCATAGGGGCCAACCAAGAGGGGGAGAACCTCTGCCCCCATCCCCCCAGAAACCCCTGGGCCAGAAGAGCTAGACGTGGCCCCCGTTTCCATCAAGCCCACCTTTGGATCCCATGGCTCCACCTTGAAATCAAGCAGAATCATGGGCTTCAGCCCCTGCCTCTTGCCCAGGCAGCCCCACATGACCAGGGAACCAAGGTTCGCAGCAGCGTGTCTTCCAGCAGGAATCTTTCTCCGAGCTCCCAGGAGAGGAGGCTGGTGCCCAGAAGAATCTAGTCCTCTTACCCTGGAACGACACCTGGGCCTGCCATGGAACCCTGTCCAGCCTGCTCGATGCTCACGCCCACCTGTCCCATCTCCCCGAGGGACAGCCTTCAGGAGATGCTTTCTGTGATTTCAAGTGTTTGTTTATTTATTCAAAAGGCTTCTTTGGGCTTTTCGAGAAGGCTCTTCGGGAGCTCTCTGTTTGGAGTTTTATATGCCCATGGGATCTGTAGTGATGTCCTCTGTTTCATTTCTGATTTAGTCACTTGTGTCCTCTTTTTGTCTTAATCTGGCTAGAGGCTCATCAATTTGACTGATCTTCTCAAAGAGCCAGCTTTTGGTTTCATTGATTTTCGCTATGGATTTCTTGTTTTCAATTTCATTGGTTTCTCCTCTTGTTGTTCTTCCCTTCTGCTTACTCTGGATTTAATTTTGCACTTCTTTTTCTAGATTCCTAAGGTGAAAACTTTAGGTGACTGATCTTAGATCTTTCTTCTTTTCTAATACACGCATTCAATGCTATAAATTTCCCTCTAAGTACTGCTTTCACTGAATGCCACACATTTTAATAACTGGTGGTGTCATTTTCATTTAGTTCAAATTTTTTCTAGTTTCTCTTAAGATTTCTTCTATGACCCATATGTTATTTAGAAGTGTGTTGTTTGATCTCCACGTACTTTAGGATTTTCCAGTTATCTTGCTGTTATTGATTTCTAGTTTAATGCCATTGTGGTCTGACAGCAGACATTGCATGGTTTCTATTCTTTTAAATGTGCTGACGTATTTTATGGCCCAGAATGTGTCTTGGTGGATGTTCCATATGAGCTTGAAAAGAATGTGTATTCTACTAGTGTTGGATGAAGTAATCTATATATGTCAATTATATTCAGTTGATTGATGCTATTGTTGAATTCGACTATGTCCTTAATGATTTTCTGCCTGCTGGATCTGTCCATTTCTGAATAAGGGGTGTTGAAGTCTCCAGCTATGATAGTGGAATCATCTATTTTTCTTTGCAGTTCTAATAGTTTTGCCTCATGCAGTTTGATGCTCTATTATTAAGCTATAGAGCAAATTGTTAAGGATTGCTATGTCTTCTTGGAGAAGTGACTTCTATCACTGTGCAAAACCTTTTTTTATCCCTAATAAATTTCCTTTTTGAAATCTGCTCAGATTAATATAACTACTCTTATTTTTGCTGGATTGGTGTTAGCATGATACATTTTCCTGCATCTGTTTATTTTTAATCTGTATGTGTCTTTACATTGCAGGTGGGTTTTTTGTAGACAACATATAGTTGAGTCTTGTTTTTTGATCTACTCCGACGATCTCTGCCTTTTAATTGGTACATTGAGGCCACTGACATTCTAAGTGATGACTGACGTAGTTGGATTAAGATTTATTACACGCGTTACTCTTTTCTATTTGTTGCTCTTGTTCTTTTCTCCTATTTTGTCTTCCACTCCTTTTCCATCTTTTGTGGTTTTAGTTGAGCGTTTATGATTCCATTTTCTCTTCTTCCTTAGCATATCAGGTATACTCACTAGTGGTTTTGAAAAACTGCCATGGTCATTCCTTTCCAGCCTTTTTTTCTGCCAATCCAGACTGTCTCTCTGTTCTTCTTTCACCAAGTCCAATCCATGCAGGCCAGTCACCAGTTATTCAGTAAAACAACCTCACTGGCACTTAGTTCTCAGTGTATAATGATACCTGCCTTCAGGAGTTGATGGTCACAATTACCACTTACTGAGCATCTATTATGTGCCAGGAACTGCCCTGGATGTTCTTAAATACTTCAATACAGGGACATTATCATTCCAGTTTCAGAGATGTGCTGCAAAAATCTTCTTCGTTCTACATTTTATCATCATTTTTTTTTCCAAAAGAAATTTAGGACAGTCCAGGGTCGGAGTTGAGACCTAAATTCTAATGTCTCCTCTTCTCAACAGGATAGAAACCTGACTTCCTGCACTCTGATTTCCTCCCAAGTTCATTTTTTTTTTTTTTTGTCACATGGAGGGGGATTCACTTGGCTTCAGCAGCAGCAAGTGTATATTGTGATTTTTAAACATTAAATTAAATATTTTTTTCATTTTAAAAACACAGAGTTGAGGCATTTGCAGATAAGTACCAAAAAAAAAAAAAAAAGACACCATCCCTTCTGGGCATTCTGATCTAACCTTAGCTGTAATCATATTGTAGTAAAATATAGGGGATACCAAATATTTTGGGGGTACCATGTCTAAAGCTGACTCCATCAGTAATGGCTGTCTTGCCCATGTGATGGCCTTTGAGTTGCCACTTTGGGGGCTTTAAAATGGAAACGTGGAGATTCAGCCACACACAGGAGCAGATCAGAAGTGGGGTTTAGCTGAATCACAGCAGAGGCGAAGCCCTAACGCCAGCTCAGAGATTCTGCTGCGGTTCTTGTCCTGGGGGTAGCCTGGTCCCCACCTTTCCTATGGCCTAATTGTCCAGGTTTTACTTGGATTCCAGCAGGCCCTTAGCCTTAGAATACTCTCCCCCTTAACTCTAGAGGGTATCTGCTCCTAGCAAACATAGGTCTGGCTTATGTAACGTCGGTTGGTAAGGGTACGTGAATGTGTCACACGAGATGGACAGCAATTTGAACATTTCACCTAAAATGTCACCTAGTGTGCTTGAGTGTGCCAGTGTTATGTTATAGAATTACATGCTCGTGGTTTTGGAATAAAAGATTTGGTATAGATTACCAGCTCATTAAAAAGGGGTGTTATTTGTGCCAGATCCTGTACATGATCTCTAACATACATAAACAGATTTTGCTTTAAAAAATAAAATGCACCTCTTTCACAAAAATAGAGCGGATATTCTTTGCTGAGCTTCAGATGACACACTCACTATTGTCAAACACTCAGGCGGTGGGCGTGGTGCTCCCACCACACAGCTGACCCTGTGCCAGGGCTTGGGGCTGAGGCTGAAGGGACAGAGCTGGGGGAGGGGAGGCAGGCCTACCCTAGTCTATCACAGGGGAAGGACGGGAGGGAGGGCAGGATGCCCGGCCTGGGCGCACAGGGAATAAGAAGGAAAAGGAGCCGACTTCTGTTTCGTGCTCGCTCCCGGCCTGCTGCCAGCTTTCGGGGTGCCACAGAGACGGGCTGGGTAGTTTCCTAGTCCAAGCACATTCCTGGGAACTGGGAGAGAGAATCAAGCCACAACCAAACGGTCGCTGACACCTCTGCCCACCAGTAAACGGTGGTTTGAGGGAAAGGTGAGTTCACCAAGGATAGTTATCACTAATGAAACCCTGTGCACGACAGCAAAGGAGCCTTTTATGGGAGCCCGAGGAACCAAAACAGAACAGCTCTTCAGAGTTGTCTGTGTCCGTACGTAGAGTGGGTGTGTGTGCGCGTGCAAGTGTCTGTGGGGGGGTGGGTACTTATTTATTTCTTTCCTCTTTGGAAAGGAAAGCAGTGATAGAGAAAGCCACTTACTGGCTGTCCTTAAACAAGTTACTTAACTTCTTTGAGCCTCAAATTTATTCATCCATAAAATTTTTTTTTTTAAATATTATCTACTCCATATGGTCATGGTGAGGATTAAATGATCTAATGTATGTCTGGTATACAAGGGAGGACCAAAATAAATTGAATTTATTTATTAAAAACTGTGTATTCTTACATGTTTAAACTTCAGTCACCTTCAAAGTACTCTCCATTTGATGCAATACACCTACTGAGATGCTTTTTCCACTGCTCAAAACAGTTTTTGAACTCGTAGTTATCGATGCCTTTTAATGCTTCTGCCATTTTTTGTTTCACTCTGCCACATCAACAAAATGTTTCCCTTTGAAGACTTTTTCCCTCGGGGGAATAAGAAAATGTTGCTGGGGTAAGATTGGATGGGGAGTTCCCTGATGGTGTAGTGGCTTAAGGCTTCGGCGCTGGCGCTGTCAGCGCTGCGGCCTGGGTTCAATTCCTGGTCAGGGAGCTACCCACATACCAAAAAGCAAAAAAAAAAAAAAAAAAAAAAAAAAAAAAAAAAAAAAAAAAAAAAAAAAAAAAAAAAAAGATTGGGTGAACAGGGAGGGTGGGGCACAGGGCTCATGTCGTTTTTGGTCGAAAACTGCTGAACACTCAGCATGGTGGGGCAGGTGCGCTGTCATGCCTCACATTGTTCGTGCAAATCACCCATCACGAACCAGGCTAACGCACTCAAAGAGTCTCCCAAAAAGCTCACTGAAACCAAATGCAGCCTCTTCCCACAGCACCGCTGGTACAGCGATGTGGACAGGCTTCTAGAACGCTCACCCAGCGGGGGAAGCCTGTCCCACAGGGGGCCCGCCCTCCAGAAGACAATTCCGTTTTGTTTTGTTTTGTCTTTTTGCAGGGGGGTGTCTTCCTTTGTATAGCCAGCCTTCAATAAGTGGTAGCTAGTGTGTTTTTAATTCGGGTAGACACAGGGACCTTGTCAGGTCCTACAACCAGATCCCGCCTAAAATCCTGCTGTCTCGACAGCACAGAACATTCCACCAGTGTTAAACCTAGGCCCCCACAGCATTCTGGTGTAATTTCTTTCCCCTTACAGGAAAGTTGTCCAACAAGAGTGGCAGGAACAGGGGCACTGGGGACAGGGCGGGCGTTTGTCTCAGCACTCGGCACGCCTGGCCTCTGCCTCCCTGCGCCCTCTCACACTGCCCAGGTTCGTCCATGTGCCCAGACCAGAGACTGCCCTCAACCACGTACAAACAGCTGGAACTGAGCCACATGAGCAATTTTGTCTGACCACTCAGGGCTTCACATTTTCATACAGCCAACGTGGAAAAATGAGGATTTTATATTTTAAAAAGTCTGGATTTCTGGTCCCTCTCAAGAAGTCAGAAATCAGGCCACACTGGGCATGGCTGCCTCTGTGTCAACAGGCTGGCACTCGGTGGCAGCGGCCTCTTTCAGCAGCAACATGCAGGCGTCAGTTTGCCCCCGCCCCCGCCACTGCCTTTATCGTGGCGTCCATGTGGCCCTGTGGGCATTGGCAGCACCTGGTTTAGAGACTGAGCTACTTGACCCTCTGTCAGTCCTGTGGGGCTCCGGGAAGGCAGGACACCCTGGTCCTCCAGACTCAGTTTCTTCCCCAGCAGGAAGATAGCGTGGGGTTGGGAATCTGGCTCCTGGGGGTGGGCTATAAATCCCCCCTCCCCTCCGTCACCTGTCTGGACTTCAGTTTCCTCCTGTGACTTGGGAGGAGAGGGACCCAGAGGCCTCCTTTGGCACTAATTTGTCATAACTGCAGAGTCAGCACCTATCTAGGTCCTCTGGGAACCGAACCGCACAATGACCCCAGTGGCCTGAGTCATTCATTGTTCAGAGCTACTCACGGCCTCGATTTCCCGATAGAGGTGGCAGAGCTGAAACCACCCAGCCCTCGGAGCCTCCAGAAGGGGAAAGCTGGAAACCTGTGCTTCTTGCTGCAATGGTTTGTTTACAACCCAAAGATGCTTTGCAACGAAAGGGGAAAGCAGGAGGGATTGGGGGCGGGGGCAGGGGCAGATAAAAGGGGGTAAAGAGAGAGGAACCTGGTTAAAAAGCTGCATAATTCTGGGCTAAAGAAAAAAATTAAATCTGGAGAAAATAAAGACACTAAAAAGTCATCAGTTCGTATTGGACTTACTCCTGCACCACCCCAGCTCCCTGAGGCTTTTCCAGCCTTGGCTCCTCCGACCCGACGGCCTAGGCTGTGCTGTCTGCTCCCCAACCCTCCCCCCATCTCCCATCCAAGCCCGGCTGCTTCCAAACGAGCCCTCAGCCCTGCAAGCCGTTTTCTTAGATTGCATCTAACGTGGAGTGCTCCACTGGAATAATTTTGTTTTCATTTCGCCAAGCAAGAGAAAAGGCTTGAGATGCTTTTCAAAAGCGGCGCAGCCCAGGAGATTTTAATAGGCCAGCGGCGGGGTGGTGAGAGTACTTAACACAGATGCACAACCACGTAAACACTCCAGAGACAGAGACAGAAAGAATGTCACGGGGGGAGTGCCCACTACCAGAACATTCTGTCAACAATGCCCATCAAGCAGCCCAGGCACCACACACTGTCCCTCCAGCTGGTACCTTAGACGGAAGGGGCACACAAGAAGCCCTTGGCCATGTGCTAGCTGGCCTATGGGTGGGATTTCGGGAGGTCTGTGTTTTCCAGAAAAGGTATGAAGCCCTCGGCCTCCCAGGAGATCCCACAGGGAGTTCCGCTCATCCCGGGGCGGTATGCCCCAAGGTCCCCTGCAATGAGACAGTGGGGAGTTCTAAACCTCGCCAACACATGGATAGAGGGTGGTCCTCCTTTAAACCTGAGTTCTGGAACTTTCTGGAGGTGGGGGGTAGGGCGTGGAAGGGAGGCGTCATCTCCACTGGTAATGAAGATAACTTTCCTTCATCCCTGGAGCAACTGCCTCCTAACTGGCTTGCTGCCCGCCTGCTTTCTCCGGCCCCACAGCATTTTCCTCACCAGCAGCCACGGACTTACCTGAGACACCTGAACCCAGTTCTGTCGGGGGAGGAAATCATCGCCCGGAAATCCTGGAGTGACTTCCCATATTTAAGAATGAAATCCTTAACGAGGCCAAAGAGGGTGACCATACATTCTGCTATGCAAACCAAGACGGTCTTGGGAGTAAAAGGGGACACTAATCTTAATTTTCCAGGGAAAAACGAAGCAGACCAGGACTGTCCCCAGCAAACTGAGATGTATGGCCGGTCACCATCCATTTGAGGGCCTGCATTTTCTCGTCCTACTCGCTCGCTCTCTCTCTCTCTCTCTCTCTCTCTCTCTCTCTAGCTCAGCCCGAGCTGCTTTCATGCTTTGCACTGCATTCCAGCCTCTTTCGCCCCCCAGAATTCCTGGTGTTCCTTCCCACCACAGGACCTTTGCATGTGCTGAACCCTCCCCAAGGAACCCTTGACCATCCCCTTTAACGAAGTAACTCCAACTCATCACCCATATTGCAGCTTATGATACTTGGAAGAGAGGGTTTCCCTGACTTTTCTCCCCACTACCCAGCCAGATCTGTTTGTTATGGGTTCCCAAAGAAATGTGTCCCTTTCCTTTTGGTCACTTACTTTGCTTTGCGGTTCTTTGCTCATTTGTTTAACAATCTGATTACTGTCGATTTCCCTCATCAGACACCACGGGGACAAGGTTCTGCTCACGTTATGCGCTTGGCACTCAGCACCATACCTAAAAACGGGTAGGGGCTCTGTAACTCCACGAAAAATTAATGACCATTGGCTCAAGCCCTTTCTAGAACATGCAGGGAAACTCACTCTGAGCCCAACTCCTATGCTCTGAACCAACATCACCAAGGCCCGCCCACCCCATCACCTACCCCTCCTCCGTTTTCTCACGCACAGACCTCACCAGATGTAGCATTGGATTATAACCTGCTTCGGTACATTCTTGGGTAACAGGTAGGTCTACCAACTAAGGTAAGCTCTGAAGAGGAGGGAACCTCCACGTTCTGAGCCAACTCTCCACCTGAATGGTTCTCAATCTTTTTTTTTTTTTCTGCCCCAGCCCACCTGTGATGTGCAGCACCCTCTCATCAGTGATTAAGAGCACATGTCAGAAGACGGACTGCCAGGGCTCAAATTCTGGCTCTGTCACTCATTAGCTGGGTGGCCTTAGACAAGTTGCTTTACCTCTCTGTGTCCTCATCTGTAATTGGACCTCATTGCGGGGTTGCTAAGAGGATGAGATAAATTCATGTGTGTGAAGCATTTAGAACAGGCAGTGTTCTAAATGACACATATTAGATGAGCAATAACCAATGGCTATTATTATCAGGAACATTCTATCTGTGATTCGCAGAGGTGGTGGGGATTTAAAATCTCAAAAAGACCCCACCACCACCACCACCAGTCATTTAAACATACATTCCCTGAGAGAAGTCCTTCCCCAGACTCCCCTGTACCCTGTCATGGAAACCACTCCCCCAGTGACTACAGTGACGAGAGTCCAGTCAGCCCAGAGGCCCCTCCTATATCTTCCCTGACTTTGCTTCTGTGTCTTCAGGATCGAAGAAATCACCCTTTCCGAGACAGGCCAATATCATCAGACACCACCTTGGTCTTTTATTCACTCAACAAGCAATCTGCAAGGCTCTAAAGACTGGGGAAGCCCCTCAAGACCAGAACCACGTCTCTTTGGTCCACTACTGTCCGCCCACGTGCCAGGCGTGGTCCTGGCACAGAATGGGTTCCCAATAAACACTCTTTGACCAATTGATTACTTTGTGCTAGGCACTGATCGAGGCAGAAGGGGCTACGATGGTGAGTAAAAAAGACACAGTGTCTGCCCCATGGGGCTTACAATCTAGCTGGAGGGGTAAAGACTTTAAGAGATCACTGAATCACAGTAGGCTGAACGAGGTGGGGTTGGGGGGAGTACAGGGAGCTGAGAGAGCATGTAGGAGGACACTCGGGAGACCTGGCAGCCTGCCTGGGGGGCACGTAATCCTTAACCTTCACACGTAAAGGATGGTTGGGGAAGGCTGCTACTGGCGGAGGGAACAGCACTGCAAAGGCACAGTGGCAAGAGGGAATAGGACAACAAAGAAACAGAAAGAGACCTGGGGACACAGGATGGTTGATGACAAGGGTATTTGGAGGGAGGCTGGTGTGGGGGACCAGGCTGCTCTGCGCAGGAGCTGAGGAGCCACGCTAAGGCGTGTGCACTTCACCCTAAAGCAGCAGACAGCATTCAGCTGATGTTTACTGAGCAACTCCCTCGTGTCCACTGGATGACACCCTGGGGATACGGAGGGAAGCAAATCAGATCCCTGCCCTCACAGACTTCACGATTTACTGCAAGAACCATGAATCCAAAAAGGACAAATCAATGCGTAATCGATCATACAGGGAGAGAAGCAAACCAGGTCAGCCCTGCCCAGACCTTCCTGTGAGGATGGATATATGAGTATGTAAATGCTGGAATGGGACGGATGGGACAGAAGAACCAAATGTTTAATTTCATTTAATTTTTATAAACTTCAATTCAAATAGCCACAGGTAACTAGCAGCGACTGTGTGGGACAGCATAGGAAAGAATGAACTCAGTTCCAAGAGCACATGACAAAGGAACCTGGTCTTGCTTGGGGGACCTGGGTAAGCATTCCTGGGGAGCAGACGAGAGTTAGGGTCTAAATAATGAGTTAACAGATGCTGTTGACTAGCTTGTCTCAAAACCTCATAAACGGTGGAACGAACACTAAAGCTAGACACCATGAGATCTGGCCTCCAGCCCTGGCTCAGTGACTTACGAGCCAGGCAATGCCTTATTCAAGCCCCAGATCTGCTCTGAACCTCAGTTTCCTGATATATGAAATGGGAATAAGTGTTCTATCTAATTCACAGAAGTGTTATGAGGATCAAACCAAAGGATGTAGGCAGCGAGATGTCAAAACTATAAATACTGCATGAATGTAAGATAGGATTTTAATCTCTTTGGCTCATTACAACAGAAATGCATGCCCATGTGGGAATCTGGGAAACAGAGAGAGATTTGAAGATGAAAACATTTTAAATAACATTTTATCTGTCGCTCCTTATTTTTTTCTTTGCATATATGTGTGTACATGTAGTTTTTAAAACAAATCTCGGGCGTGCATTTGCGTGCTATTTTGCAGTCTGCTTTTCTCCCCTCAGGGATTTAGTACGAACCTCTCTCCCAGTCATTCGATCATTTGATCGTTGTCTACAACATGGTTTTCAATGGCTGTAAAGTGTTCTATAAGATGTTGTCATTTTACCTTCAGAGCCCATTACCTCCTTCATTATCAGGTTGAGAGTGACTCAAGGGAAGTCCCCAGCTGCCTTCCCAGCCATGGAGCTGGCACTGGGCCCAAGGACACTGCCGGCACACTCAAACTCCTCGAACCCACTGCCTCGATGACCCGAGCAAACCGAATTACCAAGGAGGAAGCCTCCCAGGGGCCCCAACTGGTCCCACCCAGATCTGCTCCTTTGCTTCCTGGGCCCTGGGACTAAGCTGAGTGCAGAAGGCAGCTCTGCCGACTCACCAGGCATGACAGGTCGCACTGGGCACCCAGTACTGTGTGAACCCCCCAGGGGGCAACCATCACGCTCCCCTCCCCCGCCCGCCCCTGCTCTGGCTCTTTGGGGAATCGCTCCCTCTCTTAGTCACTCGTGAGGTTTTGTTGGGCTTTAATATTTTTGAGGTTCGGGTGGCCCTGGGCCCTCTGAGCGCACTCCTGCCGAAATGGTTTTCCGACTGTGCCACTTTAAACATGATTCAAGAAAAATGACCCGCACCTCCACTCCATCTGTCTCTGGAAATGGTCTTTGTGCTCAGATCATTCGCCAGCGACACTCCATCTCCAAGATTACCTCGGCTATTTTATCTTCATCTGTCTGCAACACTGAAGGGGAAGCAGCAGGTAACGCCTTATTTAAGGGACTTGTTCAGCTTAAATACTCTCGCACCTCAGATCGTGAAACACCCTCCTGCTGCACTAGCCCTTGGGGGGGAGGGGGCGACCCTGCTGTGTTTTAAGCATGATAAAGAGAGGCTGCCAAGGAAACGGCTTCACTGTAAGGGGGCTGCATCTTAGGAACTCAGGATGGGGTCCCCATAGCCTAGCAGGGTATTTTAACAATCCTCTAGAGCCAGTGTGGCTTCTATGCCACTGGAATAGTCTGCAATGGACAAAGCTTCACCATGCTTGAAAAGTCAAGAGGAAAAGAGCCAGATGGTTAGGACATTACCCTGCCCAGGCCTGGGCTGCTCATTGCCCTGCCCAGCCCCCGCATTGCCCTGCCCAGCCCCCACATTGCCCTGCTCGGGCCCCGCATTGCCCTGCCTGGCCCCCACATTGCTCTGCCCGGGCCCCACATTGCCCTGCCTGGGCTGCTCATTGCCCTGCCCGGCTCAGGTATTGCCCTGCCTGGCCCCCAGATTGCCCTGCCTGGCCCGCACATTGCCCTACCCGAGCCCCGCATTGCCCTGCCCGGGCCCCGCATTGCCCTGCCCAGGCCCTGCATTGCCCTGCCCGGGCTGCTATTGCCCTGCCCGGCCCCTCCATTGCCCTGCCCAGGCCCCATATTGCTCTGCCTGGTCCCCACATTGCCCTGCCTGGGCCCCGCATTGCCCTGCCCAGGCCC
>PVJL010015648.1:0-23565 GCA_004026885.1 Lyroderma lyra | reverse complement strand
CTTATTGTTTTAGGTTTTATATGAAGGTCTTTAAACCATTTTGGGTTAAATTTTGTATATGGTGAGAGTTCACAGCTCAGATTCATTCATTTGCATATGTTTTTCCAGCTTTCCCAGTATCACCTACTAGAGGCTGTCTTTTCTCCATTGTATATTTTTTGCTCCTTTATCAAAAATTATTTGTCCATAAATTTGTGGATTTATTTCTGGGTTTTTCAGTTCTGTTCCATTGGTCTATGTTCCTGTTTATTTGTCAATACCAAGCTGTTTTGATTTTGATGCTTTGTAATATAAATTGAAGTCAGGAAGTGTAATGCCACCAGCCTTATTCTTTTTATGTAGTATTGCTTTGGCAATTCGAGGTCTTTTATGGTTCTATATAAATCTGATAATTCTTTTATCTATTTCACGAAAGTATGATTGTGGGATTTTGATGGGTATTGCATTAAATCTGTAGATTGCTTTGGGCAGAATGGCCATTTTAACAATGTTAAGTCTTCCTATCCATGAAGAGGGGATATTTTTTCATTTCTTAACATCTGTTTCAGTTTCTTTCAAAAATGTCTTATAGTTTTCTGTGTATAAGTCTGTCACATTCTTTGTCAAGTTAATTTCCAGGTATTTCATTATTTTTACTGTGATAGCAAAAGGAATTGACTACCTTGTTTCTTTTTCTGGGCATTCGTTGTTTTTATATAGGAAAGCTGTTGATTTTTGTACATTGATTTTGTACCCTGCATCTTTACTGTACTCATTTATTTTTTCTAATAGTTTCCTGGTGGAATCTTTGAAATTTTTTATGTAAAGAATCATGTCAGGAGTTCCCTGATGGTGTAGTGGCTTAGGGCTTCGGCATTGGCGCTGTCAGCTCTGCGGCCTGGGTTCGATTCCCAGTCAGGGAGCTACCCACATACCAAAAAGCAAAAAAAAAAACAAAAAACAAAAACAAAGAATCATGTCATGTGCAAATAATGACAATTTGACCTCTTCTTTCCCAATTTGGATACCTTTGATTCCTTTCTCTTGCCTGATTACTGTGTCTAGAACTTCCAGTACTATATTGGATAGCAGTGGTGACAGGGGGCATCCCTGTCTTGTTCCTGACTTTAGGGGAATAGGCTTCAGCTTTTCCCCATTTAGTATGATGTTAGCCAAGGGTTTCTCATATATGGCCTCTATTATGTTGAGATACTTTCCTTCTATACCTATTTTATTTAGTGTTTTGATCATAAATGAATGTTGTACCTTGTTGAAAACTTTGTCTGCATCATTTGATATGACTATATGGTCTTTATCTTTTATTGATTGATTTTCATATGTTGAACTATCCTTGTGCTCCTGGGATGAATCCCACTTGATCATGATGTATAATCTTTTTGATGTATTGTTGTTTTCTATTTGCTAATATTTTGTTTAGGACATTTACTTCTGTGTTCATCAGAGATATTGGTCTATAGTTTTCTTTTTTTGTGTTGTCTTTACCAGGCTTTGGTATTAGGGTAATGTTGACCTCATAGAATGAGTTAGGAAGTATTGCTTCCTTTTCAATTTCTTGGAAGAATCTGAAGAGGACAGGTATTAATTCTTTTTTGAATCTTTGGTAGAACTCGTTGGTGAGACCATCTGGTCCAGGGCTTTTGTTTTTAGGGAGATTATAGATATTCATTTCAATCTTTTTGCTATTGATTGGTCTATTTAGATCATCCAATTCTTCTTGGTTCAGTATAGGTAGGCTATAGGTTTCTCGAAACTTGTCCATTTCTTCTAGGTTGTTAAATTTAATGGCAGAAAGTCCTTCATAATATTTTCTTATTATCCTTTGTATTTTTGTGGTATCAGTGGTAATTTTTGCCATTTCATTTCTAATTTTGAATATTTGTGTACTTTCCTTTTGTCCTTTGATTAGTCTAGCCAGGAGTTTGTCAATTTTTTTGACTTTCTCAAAAAAAAAAACAGCTCTTTGTAATATTAAATTTTTGTATTGTCCTTCTGTTCTCTACTTGGTTTACGTGTGCTTTAATTTTTGTTATTAGTGGGGTGTTTAAGTCTCCCACAATGATTGTGCTTTAGTCAGTTTCTCTTTTCAGATCTATTAGTTGTTGCTTTGTATATTTTGGTGCTTCCTGTTTGGGAGAACCTATAGTAATTAGTGTCAAATCTTCTTGTTGTTGTATTGTGCATTTTATCATTATGTAATGTCCATCTTTGTTTCTTGATATCTTTTTAAACCTGAAGTTTAGTTCATCAGATACCTGTATGGCAATTTCACTTTCTCTCTGGTTACCATTTGCTTTGAGTATTTTTTTCATCCTTTCACTCTGAATCTGTGTATGTCCTTATGGCTGAGGTGTGTCTCTTGGAGACAGGTTATGGATGGGTTTTGTTTTTTAATTCAGTCCGCTACTGTGTCTTTTTATTGGTGAGTTCAGTCCATTAACATTTAGAGTAATGATAGATATGTGAGGATTTACTTTGGCCATTATTTATTTGGTTGTTTTTGTTTTACTTTTGTGTTTTTTCTTGTTGCCCCAACTTTATTTTATTTTTCCTAATGTTTTGTTTCAGGTCAGAGAGCCTCCTTCAGTGTTTCTAGAAGTGCTGGCTTTGTGCTGGCAAATTTCATCAGCTTCTGTGTGTCTGAGAAGGTCTTTATCCTGCCTTCATATCTGAAAGATAATTTTGCTGGATAATTTATTCTTGGCTGGAAGTTTCTCTCTTTTAAAGTTTTGAATATTGGATTCCACCACCTCTTGGCTTGTAGAGTTTCTGCTGAGATGTCTGATGCCAACTTGATAGGTGTTTTTCTCTAAAAGTTATAATTCTTGTTTCCCTGGCTGCCTTGAGAATTGTCAATTTGTCTTTAGTTTTCGACATCTTTAATACCATGTGTCTTGGAGAAGATCTGCTAGGGTCCAGGTAACTAGGGGACATGGTTTCTTCTTGAACTTAGGGTTCCAGATCTTTCCATAGGTTTGGGAAGTTCTCATTTACTATTTATTTGAGTATGCTCTCTGTAGAGTGCTCTGCTCCTTCTAATCCTATTACCCTGATGTTGTTTTGTCTCATGGAGTCAGATAGTTTTTGCAGAGTTCTTTCAATTCTTTTGATTCTATATTCCCTCTCTTCCTCTTTCTGAAATGTTTCCATGTTCTGACCTTTGATATCACTAGTTTTTTTCTCCATCTGGTTGGCCCTGTTTCCTATGGCAGTTATTTCATTTCTCACTTCTTATATTGTATAATTTTTTTCTCAAATTTCCATCTCCAACTTTCTTATGTTTTGAATTTATTTGTTAAATTGTTCTTTTAGTTCACAGATTTCCTTTCTTATGTAGTTCATCTCAGCTATGGAATTCTGCCAGTATGTTTTCATTTCTCTCAGAGCCTTAAGAATGGCTACTTTAAATTCCCTGTCACTTAGTTCAGAAACTTCAAGGTCTAAGAAGCTGTCTTCTGGATAAATTTAGTGTTCTTTTTGAGCAGGTTTAGTTTTTAAGGAATTCATCCTGTCTGCTGGTTTCTTCCTCTTTGACATGAGGGCGTTATGTTCAGCAGCGCCCAGGAGCCCTGGTTGGTATTTTTGTGGTGTTTTACTGTAGGGCAGACACTAGGTGATTCTGGGGGCCAAGTTTTGGGGGACAGGGGGTTGTTTATTTCTTATTTCTGATCTCCTGCCATGTTTGGAGGCTATGCGCATCTATCCAGGTTCCCTCTGCTTCCTGCAGTTAGTTGGTTGGGGAGGCTGTAGGAACGTGGAGAGGCCTACAAAAATGCGCTGGGGCAGCTCCACTTCCTGCCCTAACCTAGGGAAGCTGGGTGGTGTGGGTCGAGGCTTTTTTTGCTGGCTGAGGTGAATGCTATTAAGTCTGCCTATCTTCCCAGTCCTGCTCCAGCAACCAGCCATTTGGGCGGAGTTTGCAGGCTCACACTGCTTGTAGGCCACAGGGGCGTGCGTGCAGGTGCACGTATCACAAGTGCAAAGCAGTGGGCCTGACCTCAGGCAGTATGAAGGCAGCCAGCTTGCCTCCACAGTGGGCTGGGAACAGCAACCATGGCCCTGTGTAGGAGCCATGTGGGCTTGTGCTGTTCGCGAGGGCACCGGGAGCTGAGATTCTGTCTCTGGGGACTCACCTCAGCCTGCGGCTGTTCAGAGTCCTTGCTCAGCCCACTTGTTACTCAAAAGCTTCAGAGACTGGCTCCCAAGCTCTGTCCCCAACACGCTGTTCTAAAGCCCAGCTCCCTCATGGTCTCCCACTGTTCTGCCACGTTGCTGGCTTTTACTCTTGTCACCTCGTTCCCATGCACTGTGCTACTCCCAGATAGTTAGCAGCAATCGGGTCCTGTCGTGATTTGTCTCTGCTCTCTTCTTTCTCTCTGGCGCACCCCATTCTCTCCAGTCTTTCGGTGTTTACTTGCGATGCATGGATTTCTCAGCTGCTGTTGTGTCACTCAGGATTCTCTTTCTTGACCCCTGGATGGCCGTTCAATTGTGTTTTCTGGCAGGGGCTTTAGGAACCTCCTCTTTGGTCGCCATGTTGTCCTCTTCTCATTTGGGCTGTTTTTTATTTTGTTGTTCAGTCTTATTAGTTCTTTTATATATTTTAGATATTAGACCCTTATCAGATGCATTGTTTGCAAGCATTTTCTCCCATGCAGTTGGCTGTCTGTTTGCTTTGTTGATGCTTTCTTTAACTGTGCAGAAGCTTTTTAGTTTGATATAGTCCCATTTATTTATTTTTGCTTTTACTTCCCTTGCTTTCGAGATTAGGTTCATGAAATCTTCCTTGAGCCCTATGTCTATAACTTTAGTACCTGTTTTCTTCTTACAGTTCATTGTTTTGGGTATTATATGTAGGACTTTAATTTATTTTGAGTTAATTTTAGTATATGGTGGGAGTTCACAGCATAGATTCATTCTTTTGCATGTGTTTTTCCAGTTTTCCCAGCACCATCTACTGAAGAGTCTGTTTATCCCCCATTGCATAATTTTTGCTCTTTTATCAAAAATTATTTGTCCATAAATTTGTGGATTTTTTCCTGGGTTTTCAATTCTGTTTCATTGGTCTGTTTGCCTGTTTTTCTGCCAGTACCAAGCTGTTTTGACAATTGATGCTTTGTAGTAAAAGTTGAAATTGGAGAGTATAATACCACCAGCATTCTTCACTTGTGTAGTATTGCCTTGGCAATTTTATGTCTTTTGAGGTTCCATACAAATCTGGTAATTTAAAAATCTATTTCTAGAAAGCATGTTTGTGTGATTTTTATGGGAATTGCATTAAATCTGTAATTTGCTTTGGGTAATATGGCCATTTTCACAATGTTAAGTCTTCCTATCCAGAACATGGAATACCTTTCCATTTCTTTTCGTCCTCTTCAATTTCTTTCAAAAGTGTCTTATAGTTTTTCTGTATAAGGCCATCATGTTCTCTGTTAAGTCAATTCCTAGGCATTTCATTCTTTTTGTTGCGATAGCAAAAGGAATTGACTCTCTCATTTCTTTTTCTGAAAATGTGTTGTTTATATATAGGAATGCTCTTGGTTTTTGTACATTGATTTTGTATCTTCCAACTTTACTGTATTTTGTTTATTGTTTCTACTAGTTTCCTGGTGGAGTCTTTGGAATTTTCTTCATAAAGGATCATGTCATCTGCAACTGATGACAATTTGACCTCTTCTCTCCCAGTTTGGATATTTTTTTTTCTTTTCTCTTGCCTGATTGCTCTGACCATAACTGCCAGCACTATATTGAATAGCAGTGGTGACACAGGGCATCCCTGTTCTGTTCCCAATCCTAGGGAAATGGGCTTCAGGTTTTCTCTATTCAGTATATTAGCTGAGGGTTTGTCATATATGGCCTTTATTATGTTGAGATACTTGCCTTCTCTGCCTAGTTTATTAAGTGTTTTAATCATAAATGGATGTTATATCTTGTCGAATGCTTTTTTTCTGCATCAATTGAAATGACCATATGCTCTTTATCTTTTATTTTCTTTATGTGGTGTATCACATTGATTTCTGTATGTTGAATCATTCCTGTGCTCCTGGGATGAATTCCACTTGATAGTGATGTATGATCTTTTTGATGCATTGTTGTATTCTATTTGCTAATATTTTGTTTAGGATTTTTGCATCTGTGTTCATCAGAGATATTGGTCTATAGTTTTCTATTTATGTGTTGTCTTTACCAGGCTTTGGTATTAGGGTAATGTTGGCCTCATAGAAGAGTTAGGAAGTATTGCCTCATCTTCAGATTTTTGGAAGAGTCTGACGAGAATAGGCATTAATTCTTCTTTGAATGCTTGGTAGAATTTTTGTTGAAACTGTCTGGTTTGGGGCTTTTGCCTCTTGGGAATTTGTGGATAGTCATTTCAATTTCTTGACTATTGATTGGTCTATTTAGATTATCCTGTTCTTCGTTCTGTCCAGGTAGGCTATGGGTTTCTTGGAACTTGGCCATTTCATCTAGGTTGTTAAATTTAGTGGCATAAAGCCCTTCATAATTTTTTAAAATAATCCTTTGTATTTCTGTGGTATCAGTGGTAGTTTCTCCCCTTTCAGTTCTAATTTTGGTGATTTGTGTTATTTCCTTTCATCCTTTCATTAGTCTAGCCAGGGGTTTGTCAATTTTGTCGACTTTCTCAAAGAATCAGGTCTTTGTAATATTAATTTTTCCTATTATCTTTCTGTTCTCCATTTCATTTAGCTCTGCTCAAATTTTCATTATTTCTTTTTTTCTGCTGACTTTGGGTGTTTCCTGTTCTTGTTTTTCTAGTTCTTTAAGATGGGATGTTAGGATATTTACTTGTGATTTTTCTTGTTTCTAAAGATACACCTGTAATGATATAAATTTCCCTGTTATTGCCACTTTTGCTATGTCCCAATAATTTTGATATGGTGCATTTTCATTGCTATTAGTTTCTATGTATTTTTTAACCTCTTGTCTTATTTGTTTTTTGATCCAGTAATTTTTAAATAAGATGTTGTTTAATCTTCATGTATATGTGTTTTTTTCTACTTTCATTTTACAATTTATCTCCAATTTCAGAGCTTTGTGGTCTGAGAATAGACTTGGTATTATTTCAATCTTCTTGAATTTGCTGAGGTTTTATGTCCCAGCATATGTTCTATCTTTGAGAATGTTCCATTTCCACTGGAAAAGAAGGTATAGTCCTTTTTTCCACTCAGATGCAGTATCCTGTAAATGTCAATTATGTTCAATTGCTGTAATATGTCATTTAGAGCTGACATTTTCTTGTTTAGTTTCTGTTTACATGATCTGTTCATGGCTGTTAAAGGAAGTGTTTAGGTGTATAAGGATTGTGCTTTTGTCAATTTCCCCTTTCAGATCTGTTAGTAGTAGTTTTATATATTTTGGGATTCCCTGATTTGGATCATATATATTAATTAGTGTCAAGTTTTCCTGTGACTTTTATCACTATGTAATGTCCATCTTTTTCTCTTGCTATCTTTTTTAACCTGAAGCTTGTTTTGTCAGATATCAGTATGGCAATTTTTGCTTTTCTCTGGTTACCATTTGCTTGGAGTATTTTTTCCCAGCCTTTCACTCTGAGTCTGTGTTTTTCCTTATGGCTGAGGTGTATCTCCTGGAGACAGTATATGGATGGATTTTGCTTCTTAATTCAGTTATGCTACTCTGTGTCTTTTTATTGGTGAGTTCAGTCCGTTAACATTTAGGCTGATAATTGATACATGAGGATTTCCTATCACAATGCGTTCCTTTTAAGAATTTATTTATTTATATGTTAATATTATTTTTAAAATTTTTGTTGTCCCAACATTATTCCATTTATTCTGATGTTTTGTGCCAGGTTGAAGAGTCTCTTTCACTATTTATTGAACTGCTGGTTTCATACTGGTGAATTTCCTCAGCTTCTGTGTATCTGAGAAGATCTGTATTTCTTCTTCATAGCTGAAGGATAATTTTGCTGGATAATTTATTCTTGGATGAAAGTTTCTGTCTTTTAAAAGTTTGAATATTTGTTTCCATGCCCTCTGGTTTATAGGGTTTCTCCTGAGATGTCTAATGCCAACCTGATGGGTTTACCTCTAAAGATTATAATTCTTTTTTTTCTAGCTGCCTTGAGAATTGTCTCTTTGTCTTTTTTTTTTTTTTACATCTTCCATACAATGTGTGGAAGATCTGCTAGGGTCCAGGTATCTAGGGGATCTATTTTTTTCCTGAATATGGGGTTCCAGATCTTTTAATTGGTTTGGAAAGTTCTTGTCTACTATTTGTTTGAGTATGCTCTCTGTAGAGTGGTCTGCTCCTTCTTTTGTTACTATTATCCTGATACTGTTTTGTCTCATAAAGTCAGATAGTTTTTACAGAGTTCTTCCAATTTTTCTGGATCTGTGTTTTCTATCTTTCTCCTTCTGAGATGTTTCCATGTTCTCATCTTCAATATCACTAATTCTTTCCTCCATCTGATTGACCCTGTTTTCTATAGCAGTTATTTCATTTCTCACTTCTTTTATTGTATTATTTATCTCTCTGATTTCCATCTTGTTCTTCCCAATAGTTTGAAATTCTTTGTTAAACTGTTCATTTTGTTCATAGATTTCCTTTCTGAGATCATTCATCTGAGCTATAGTGTTTTGTCAATATGTTTTCATTTCTCTGAGAGCTTTTAGAATGGCGATTTTATATTCTCTGTTAGTTAATTAATAAATTTCTAGAACTACAAGATCTTTATTGGTGATTTTTTCATCTTATTTATTTATTTATTTATTTATTTATTTATTTATTTATTTAGGGGGTTCCCTGCCTGAGAATCAAATCCGGGCCACAGCATTGAGAGCACCATATCATCTTTTATTTGAGCAGCTTTAAATCCTAAAATACTCATATTATCTGTTTTGTTCTTTTGCTTCAGAATGAGGGCTTTATTTTCAGTAGAGCCCAGGAGATCACTTTATTTCTCTGATTAGTATTTTAGCAGTATGTTGCTATACAGAAGACACTAGGTGGTGCTGGGGGACAAGTTTTGGGAGAAAAGGGAGGTGCTTAAACTGTATGTCAGGTCTCCGCCAGCATTTGGCGGTGGAACATGGTGGTCAGTGGTCTCTCTGCTTCCTGAAGTTAATTGGGGGAGCTGAGGAGAAGGGGGAGGCCAACAAAAGCAAGCTGAGGCGGCTCCGCTTTTTGTGTTTTGTTGGGGAAGCTGGAGGAGATGGAAGGTTGATGAAATAGAGGCTGAGGTTATTCATGTTGATCTGTGTGAATTCCATCAAATCTGCCTTGTTCCTTGTTCAGCGTTTTACCTCTGGCCATGTTTCAGCACTTTATTTTTACAGCAACCACTCTAAGCAGTGTTTGCAAGTGCATCCCCTAGGGCAGCGTGTGTGCCTGCGCCATGAGCTGATGGATGTTCTGCATGAGGGGGCTGCATGGGTGCACACTCTGAAAGCCACAAGGGTGCCATGAAGGCTCTCCACATGTGCATGCCACGAGCTGAGTGGAGAGGCCATGTGAAAACACTGTGCCCATGCATGTCTTAAGCTTTGAGGGTGCCAAGAACTGCAATGCTGTATTTAGGCCCCTAATCCTGGCTACAGCAGTTCAATGTCTCACTCGGCTTTCTGGCTACTTGCAGCTTCAGAGCTCGGCTTCCACATTTTGTCTCTAATATGCTACTTTTAGGTCCAGCTCCCTTACAGTATGCCACACAATCTCACTGCTCTGGCTTTTACTCTTGTCGCTGCTTGACCTCCCCACTGCCCTATATTATGCTACTCCCTGATTTCTTTCTAGTTCCTTTAGTTAGCCGTGGTGGAGTTGGGTCATAATCTGTATCTGCTCCCTCCTCTCTCTCCCACTCGCCCACGCCTTTCTCTAATGTTCAGGTGTTTTCTTGCAATGTGTAAATTTCTCAGTTGTCTTTGTGCCACTAAGGGTTTCCCATGTTGGATCCTGGCTGGCCACTTAATTGCATTTCCTGGAAGAGATTTTAGGGACCTTCTATTCTGGTCACCATCTTGCTGATGTCTGAATTTGTTTCTTTTTTATTTTATTTTTTAGAGTTCACATAAAAGTGTAATCATATGGCATTTGTCTTTCTCACTCCACTCAGCACAATACCCTCTAGGCTGTTCATGTTGTTGCAGATGGCAAGATTTCATTTTTTTTTCTGAGTAATATTCTATTGTAAATATGTACCAACTCTTCTTTATGCATTCATACATTGATGGACACCAAGATTGCCTCCATATTTTGGCCATTGTAAACAATTCTGTAATGTGGATGAACATATCCTTTTGAGAAGTGTTTTAGGTTTTTCTTTGGATAAATCCCAGAAGTGCAATTACCGAGTTCTTATTTGTGTGTTGTCATAGCCTTTATTTAAAAATCTATTTTGTCAAATATAAGTATTGCTACCCCAGTTTTTTTTCTCATTTCTATTTTCATAAAATATCTATTTCTACCCATTTATTTTCAGTCTCTGTATGTCTTTTGATCTCAAGTGAGTTTCCTTTAGGCAGCATGTAGAAGGGTCTTGTTTCGTTATCCACTCAGCCACCCTATCTTTTGATGGAGCATTTAATCCATTTACATTGAAAGTAATTGTTGACACATACAGAGTGTGCCAAAAAATGTATGCCCATTTTAAGAAAGTAAAAAACTATTAAAATTGTAATACTAAAAAATACTGATAAGAAAACATGAATACAGGTCACTTTTGACTTCTGCAATTAAAAGAGGTGCTCAAAGTGGTTACCATCAGCATGCAGACACTTCTGATTACAGAACTTACTGCTTGAATCACATTCACCAAAGTGTTCATTTGTATTGCTGTTTCAATTTCTTCCCAAAGTACCGCACTTGTAGCCGGTTTTCTACAATACACCACATCCTTTAAGAAGCAATTGTTAGGCATGTTGGAGGTTCTGTTGCATACTCACACCTTCATTGTTTTTGTACTTCTATAAGGTTCTCAAGTTTCAAATGCCACTTCAAAATAATTTTGCACTCCTCAAATAACAACCATGTTTCTGCCATTTTCTTTGTTCTGTTTGTCGTATGGTGATGCTAGCATTCATTTGATTAACAACATCTTTTGTGTGAACATCATACTATACATTGCTACCCCAATTCCATTCAACTTTGAAAAGTAATATATAGATAAGATCTCTTAAAATGTACATACATTTTTGGCACCCCAGTATGTAATTGTTGCCATTTTATTATTCATATTTTTTATTTTTTCCCTTTACTTTTCTTAAAAAACTCTCTCTACCCTTTTAGTAATACTGGTTTGGTGGTGATGAACCCCTTTAGCTTTTTCTTATCCTGGAAGCTCTTTATCTGTCTCTCAATTCTAAATGATAGCCTTGTTGGGTATGGTAATCTTGGTGGTAAGTCTTTGATTTTCATCACTTTAAATATTTTGTGCCAATCCCTTCTGGCCTATAAGTTTTTGTTGAAGATTCAATTAACAGTCTTTTAAAAACTTTTTAAGTTATAAAAGACATTAAATGTTATTTTACATTAGTTTCAGGTGAACAGGATAGTAGTTAGCTATTTATATAACTTATGCAGAGATCCCCTTAGTTAATCTAGTGCTCAACTGGCACTATACATAACTGTTGCAATATTATTCATTATTCATCATTCTCTATTCTGTAGTTTACATCTTCATGACTAGTTTATAAATACTAATTTGTATTTCTTAATCCCTTCATCTTTTCCACCCAGCTTCCCAGCCCCTCCTCTCTGGCAACCATCAGCTTGTTCTCTGTATCTATGAGTCTGTTTCTGTTTTGTTTGTTCATTTATTTTGTTCTTTAAGAAATCACATATAAGTGAGATCACATAGTATTTATCTTTTTCAGTCTGATTTGTTTCAGTTAGTGTAATACCCTCTAGGTCCTTCTATGTAGTTGTAAATAGCAAAATTTCATTCTCTTTATGGCAAATTAACATTCCATTATACATATATATGTGCCACCTCTTCTTTATTCAGTTGTCTATTGATGGACACTTGAGTTGCTTCCATATCTTGGCTATTGTAAATAGTGTTGTAATAAACATAAAAGTGCATACATCTTTTCAAATTAGTGTTTTGGATTTCTTTGGATAAATACTCAGAAGTACAATTGCTGGGCCATAAGTTAGTTCTATTTTAAGTTTTTCAAGAACTTCCAAATTGTTTTCCACAGTGGCTGCACCACTTTGAAATCCCAGCAACAGTGCAGGAGGGTTCCTTTTCTCTGCATCTTCACCAACACTGTATTTGTTCATTTATTGATGATGGCCATCCTGACAGGTGTGAGCTGATATCTCATTGTGGTTTTAATTTGCATTTCTCTGATTATTTGTGACATTGAACATGTTTTCATATATGTGTTTGCCATGTGTATGTCCTCTTTGGATAAATGTCTATTTAGGTCCTCTGCTCATATTTTAATTAGATTGTGTGTTTTTTTGGTGTTGAGTTGTATGAATTCTGTATGAATTTTGTATATTAACTCCTTATCAGATATATCATTGGTGAATATTTTCTCATATTCAGTAGGATGACTTTTTGTTTTGTTGATGGTTTCCTTTTATGTGGAAAAACTTTTTAGTTTGATGTAGTCCCATTTATTTATTTATTTATTTTGTTACCCTTGCCCAAAGAAAGAGATCAGAAAAATAAATATTACTGAGAGCAATGTGAGGGGATTTTCTATGTTTTCTTCCAGGAGTTCTATGGTTTTGCATCTTACATTTAAGTCTTTAATCTACTTTGAATTTTTTCTTGTTTATGGTATAAGAGGGTGATACTGTTTGTTTTTTTGCTTTTTTATGTATCTGTCCAGTTTTCCCAACAACATTTAATGTCTTTACCCCACTTTATATTCTTGCCTCTTTTGTCATTGACCATATAGGCATGCAGTTTATTTGTGGGCTTTCTGTTGTGTTCTTCTGATACACGTGTCTATTTTTATGCCAGTGTACCATGGGGCTTTTTATTGTAGCCTTGTAGTATAATTTGATATCAGGTAGCATGATAACTCAAATTTTGTTCTTTTTTTTTCAGAATTGCCATGCTATTTAAGGTCTTCTGTTTTTCCATGTAAATTTTAAGATTATTTGTTCTAGTTCTGTGAAAAATGTCATTGGTATTTTGGGAATTACATTGAATTTATAGGTTGCTTTGAGAAATATGGACTTTTTAATGGTGTTGATTCCTTGTATCCATAAACATGGTATGTTTTTTCATTTGTTTGTATCTTCTTCAATTTCTTTCTTCAGTGTCTTATAGTTTTTGGAGAAGAGGTCTTTTACCTTCTTAGTTAAATTTATTCCTAGGTATTTTAATTTTTTGAAGCATTTGTAAGTGGGATTGTTCTCTTAATTTCTCTTTCTGATCATTCATTATTGGTGTATAAAAATGCACCTGATTTCTGAATATTAATTTTGTATTTTGCTACCTTATTTAATTCACTTATCAGTTCTAATAATTTTTTATTGGATTCTTTTAGGTTCTGTCTATATAGTATCATGTCATGTGCAAATAATGAGTTTTACTTCTTTCTTTCCCATTTGGATGTCTTTTATTTCTTTTTCTTATCTGATTGCTATGGCTAGGAATTTCAGTACTATGTTGAAAAAAGTGGTGAAAGTGGGCATCCTTGTCTTAATCCTGATCTTAACGATAATGCTCTTAGCTTTTTTTCCAATTGATATAATATTATCTGTGGGTTTGTCACATATGGCCTTGATTATATTTAGGTGTGGGCAGCGCTTCAGCCAGAGGCCATGTCAATTGAGAGAAAATGGGTTTAGCAGGGCTACCTATGTACTTGGAACTCGAGGTTCGAGGGTCCTGTAGGGTTGCCTGGAACTTGATGAACAAGGACACTGCTTAGGATGTGGTTTCTGTGTGGCTAAGGGAAAGGAAGAAAGCAACATTGCCTGTGGAGGTAGAGGAATCATAAACAGGATGAAAGGATGGGGATTGGCCACACTGTTTTGCTATAAAGATGTTACACCCCCTGTTGTTTTGGGGATATAAAATGAACCTGTTGCAGATCAGAAGGGTCTCTGTATCTCCATGAGAGCACAGGGAACCACCCGGTCCCAGATTTGCTATATGTTATGTGTGTGTGTGTGTGTGTGTGTGTGATTTTCTCCATTCCCCTTTGCCTCCCCTCCAGTTCCGTTCTCCCCATGCTGGTCATGAGGTATTTAGGTATGTTCCCTGTACTCCCACTTTGCTGTGAGTTTTTATTATAAACAAATGCTGTATTTTTTCAAATGCTTTTTCTGCATCTATTGATATAATTTATCATTCTCAATCTTCTTTTTGTTTAGGTGATATATCATTTTAATTGAGTTGCAGATATTGAACTAATCTTGAATCTCAGGAATTAATCTCCCTTGATCATGGTGTATAATCTGTTTAATGTATTGCTGAATTTGGTTTGCTAACATATTCTGAGACTATTTGCATCAATGTTCATCAGAGATATTGGGCTATCATCTTTTATTTTTGCAATATCTTTGTCAAGTTTAGGAATCAGGGTAATTCTGACCTCATGAAATGAGCTTTTGAAGCAGCTTTCCCTCCTCTTGAAGTTTTTGGAATAGCTTGAAAAAGATATGTGTTAATTCTTTGAATGTTTTTTAAGATTCCCCTGTGAAGCCATTGGTTCAGGGCTTTTGTTTGTAGAAGTTTTAAAATTACTGATTCAAGAGAGGCAGGGAAAGATGGTGAATTGTGTGGATGCTGCAGCTACAGTATCCCAAATCACATCAAGATTGTAGATAGAGGGGAACAGTAAACATTGGGAAACACTGGAGGACTCACTGAGCAGAACCTTGATAGCTGAGGATATAGAGAAGGAAGCCCAATAGTGATCAGTTGGGAAACAAGTTGGCCTCAAACCTACAAGAAGTGAGAGAGCTCTGGGAGAAAATCTTGAGTACAGGGGCCCTCACAGAGGAATAAGCGGTGCTGCCCTGTGCAGGAAAGGCGAAAAGTTGTTGCATCCAAAATCAATGAAAATTCTGTCTATCTGTGTTAGTGGGACGGAGGTTGGTTGGAAGTCCAGGTGCTTTGCTGTGGGGTGTGCACATGGGCTTGGACACTTGCAACACTCACCTGTTGTTCAGCGGAGGAACAGCTTCACTGGAGGAGCCAGAGTCATACCAGGAAGGGTTGAACTATGAGGTTTTGGGGTGGGAGACAGAGGGTCCCATTGTTTGACTGTGGAGCATGCCACAAGAGTGGCACATAGAAGGATGCCATTTTTTTCTTTATTAAACCCTCTCCCAAAAGACCAACTTTGAGACCTCACTGGTCTAACAAAGTCTGCACATGCTCACTATACCCCTGAAAAACCACATCTATCACAGCTTAAACTATATCCCCCATGGTGTGTAGGCTACCAAGTGCCCAATATTACCCTACCAGTTGCAGAAATGGGTTTTACAGTTTTTAAACAGAGTATCAAGCAGCTTCACCCTTCTAGAGAAGCCCTCCAAAGCAGACAAAAAACAAAAACAAAAGCAAAAACAAAACCATGCAGTGAAGCTGCCAACCACAGAAAAAAAAATTCCATGGAAGTCTTTAAAAAAAAAAAAGATTTTCCTCAGAATATGCAAACACCTGAAATTTTGTTCAAATCATCCAGTAGGCACCCAGGGCAGCAGAGTGATCAGCCTTGTCCTAGTGTTTTTGTTTTTGTTTTTTGCTTTTTAGAATTTTTTCTGTCTGATCCAGGAAAGACTGTCTGCAGCTCACCAAGAAGAGGTCAGTGCTACTGTATCTCTTCTTCTGCATCTCCCCCTGCACAGCTAAAAGAGAGATACAAGAGAAAAACCACTGGGTTATCCAAAAAATTATTTAATTATTCTTTATTTGTTTTACTATTTTTGCTTTTCTCTAATTATCTTTTATTATCACTCTTTAATTTATATTTTTTATATTTTTATTTTTTATTTTTAAACTTAATTTCTTATTAATATTACCATTTTCTCGACTTTTTATTTCTTATTTTCTTATTTTTTTTCTTTCTTCTTACTCTTTCAAAGTGTGATCAGGCACACTGGAGATTTGCCCAATCCAACTCCAACTAGTGGGGAAACATGTTCTTGCAGACTTTTTCAGGAGCAGCTCTCTGTGACTTACCAGAGAGCATTGGGTGCCATTCTGCTGCTCCTCCAGGGCTACTAAAAGTGTGCTGCAAGTGACAGACTGCAGACCCATAACAAGGGAGAGGGGGAAAAAAAGAAAAAAAATTCGTTCATTCTTTTTTCTTTTTTTAAAATTTGACTTCCCCCTTCCACCCCACTTACTCTCTCGTCTTCTACCACGGGGCCTACACAAAACATTTTTTTTTCTTTTTAATTTTAATTAAAAATGTTTTTTCTTTTTCATTCTTTTCTTTTAATTTTATCAATTTTTTGTGGTTTATTTTATTTGTATTTCATGCCTTTAATTTTGTTTTATAACTTTTTATTTTTCTTAATTTTTTTGTATCCTTATTTTTATTTTTTAAGTTCTATTTTATTTTTAGTCCTTTCTTGTTTTTTATTTTTATTTTATTATTATTGTTATTAATATTTTTTCTCTTTTCTTTTAAAGTTCACACAGGCACCCTGAAGTGTTTCCCTGCCCACATAGAGGAACTTCAGGCATCGAGCTATCAGCCCCACCCTACTAGAAGAAGACTTTCTTTAGGTCTTTTGCAGGAGTGGCAGTTTGAGACTGCCTGGGAAACTTTCAATGTTGCTCTGCCACTGCCCACCATACTCAGGGCAGCTAACAGTGTGCTGTTAGTGGCAGAACCCAGGGCTGTCTGGGAAATTTGTTTGTTTGTGTTGGTATATTTGTTTGTGTGTTTTTTGACTCTCCCCACCCCCAAAAGCCAAGACCCTAGAGACTTGCCCTGTTAACATAGAGGCACTCTAGGTGGATGAGTCATCAGTCCCATTTCACTAATGGGGGAATGCCCTGAGACTAACTCGGGGAGAATGGATCTGGAGGGGAGGTGACAGGGAATTAAGAAAAACACACAGACACAGACACATAGACATAACAGATAGCAAAGCTGGGACCGGGTGGTTCTCTGTGCTCTGATGGAGACACAGAGACCCTTCTGGTCTACAGCGGGTTTATTTTATATCCCGAAAACAACAGGGGGTGTAACTTCTTTACTGCAAAATAATGTTGCCAACCCCCATTTTTTCTTCCTGATTATGATTCCTCTGTCTCCTTCTCCCCCTTAGCCAGCCAGAAACCACATCCAAGTAGTGTCCTTGTTCACCAAGTTCCAGGCCATCCTACAAGACCCTCAAACCTTGGATTCCAAGTACATAGGTAGCCTTGCTAAACACATTTTCTCTCAATAGATCTGGCCTCCAGCTCAAGTGCTGCACACATTTCTCCCTTTTTTGTTTTTTAAAAAGAAGTGGTGGTATCAAGGCTGTGACTATTCCAGCAGGACAAGTCTCATGGGATGGGTCCTGAGATCCCCCTATTCTATCTGCCTTCCTCACATTCTCTTGAAAGCCATGATCCCCACAAATCTCCATGGGAAGTTGAGGTCTCATCTTCTGTATCAGTTTCCTGCTGAGGATGGTCATTGCCCCTACCTATTGGGGATCCACAGACCTCTCACCCTGTCTAATCTATAAGGGGAAAAGGGTCTCAAGATCTGCTATGTGACCCCTTTGGTAGAGATGAGCTTGCCAGGTGAGATCCGCATTCCAATGGTCCCTAGATAAGGAGAACCAGATCTGGTTAGTAGATTCAAAAGCATTGGTCTGAAAAGCAGGCCTCAAAGCTATTGCTACAGAATGGAGTCTGCATCACCCAGGTGCCACCACCTATCCAGGAATGGCCTAGGAATGATACAATTAACAAGCATAGATTTATTCCCACTAGGATAATTAGCTAAAGTCTAGCAAACCCAGCAAAGTAAAGTTTTAT
This sequence comes from Lyroderma lyra, assembly GCA_004026885.1. Lineage (NCBI taxonomy): Eukaryota > Metazoa > Chordata > Mammalia > Chiroptera > Megadermatidae > Lyroderma > Lyroderma lyra. The sequence continues at coordinate 5,627 of PVJL010015648.1, read as the reverse complement.
CATCAGACATCACTAATTTTAGGATGACTATCAAGGCTGGAGATGGGACATTTTAGGAATATAATCAGCAGACACAGGTTACAAGTTTTTCTCTAAATGATTAACTCAAACCTGGGAAAAGGATATCTGGGAGACACAGCATCTGTCAGATGCATTTTCCTCAAAGGTGGGATGAACTTCTTGGGGTCTGTGCTTAACCAATCTCTTTGGTACCCACGTAGGTTGCAAATCTCCTTCTGGAAAAGCACAAACAAACCCTCTTCCCCACATTAGTACTTGATCTGGTCCCCGCCAATGACCAGTAGTCAGATCTTTCCAAAATATTTTGTCTTTAATGTTTTTAACTTCATAACCCTGCACTGTGTTTGTTAGGGTAGCAGATCATGTCAAGGGGGTTTGTGATCCTCAGGCAAATGAGAACACATGGGCTGATGGTTCAGACACTCCTGTATTAACATCCACAATGTGAAGGCATGTATAGGAGTTTTTTCAGGTCCATCAGCCACATACCAATCACACAGCCATTTCCCAACTTTTCCCCATATCTGAATATTAACAGTTCCTTCTTCTGGAAACAAAGGACAAATTCTTTGCACAAAATCCAAAAGTTCTAAAACCTGATGCTTTCCAACATTACTATCTTTAGCTTGTAACATACATTTTAACATATCTACATACAAATACCTCTCCTTGGATCCTGAATGTCTCATGTTTTAAATCCTGCTCTTGTTATGCACTCTCTACTACTTTAGATGTTAAAAGCTGATGGCTTTTAACAGTCTTTTAATCATGTATGCCTTTCAGGATCATTCTCTCATTGGATGTTTAGAGTTCCTCTGTACTCCAATCCCTGTTTGGGCGCCGCTTTGCCCCACGACCAGTGTGGGGAGGACAGAACTGGAGGAGAGGCATTGGGGAATTAAGAAAAATGCTCACAGACACACATGCAGAAATAGCAAATAGCAAAGCTGGGACTGGGTTGTTCCCTGTGCTCTGATGGAAACACAGAGACCCTTCTTGTCTGCAGCAAGTATATTTTATATCCCCCAAACAACAGGAGGTATAATTGCAAAACAATGTTGCCAACCCCATCCTTTCATCCTGTTTATGATTCCTCTGCCTCACAGGCAATGTTGTTTTTCTCCTTCCCTTTAGCCAGCCAGAAATCACATCTTGAGTAGTGTCCTTGTTCACTAAGTGCTGGGAGCCCCACAAGACCTCTGAACCTTGGAATCCAAGTACATAGGTAGCCTTGCTAAACCCATTTTCTCAGTAGACCTGGCCTCTTGCTCAAGCGCTGCCCACAGGGGAAGACTTTCTTGCTGACTTCAGCAAGAGTGGCTGTCTACAGTGGATTGAGAAGCTTTTAGTGTTACTCTGCCACTCCCTTGGACAGTTAATGGTGCTCTGTGAACAGCATACCACTCAACTACAACTGAAGAATACACACAATACACTCAAAGGACACTCCTAGATTACACACACAGGAGATCAAAGAAATTGCACCATTGGCCCACATACTTCATCAGGCCACCAAGCAAAGACTAAGAGACATAAGATTTACAGAAAAACACATCTCAAATAAAAAAATAAGAGAAACCTTCAGAAATAGAGTTAAATGAAATGGAGTCAATCAACCTACCAGAGCAAGAGTTGAAAAAACAGGTTATAAGAATGCTTAAGGAACTACTGAAAACTTCAACAAAGAGATAACAACCATAAAGTAAGACAGAAACCATAAAAACCCCAATCAGAAATGAAGTATACAATAACTGAAATGAAGACTAGACTAGAAGGAATCTACAATAGGTTAGATGAAGCAGAAAATTGAATCATCGATCTGGAAGACAATGTAGCAGAAAATACCCAAATGGAAGACCAAAGAGAAAAAAAATTTTTTTTTTAAAAAAGGGGATAGCCTGAGAGACCTCGGCGACAACATCAGTGTAAAAGCATTCGAATCATAGCGGTACCAGAAGGAGAAGAGAGGGAGCAAGGAACTGAGAACCTATTTGAGGAAATAATGACTGAAAACTTTCATAACCTGGCAAAAGAAATAGACACATAAACATAAGGAACACAGAGAAACCCAACCAAGAACCCAAACAGACCAACGCAAAGACACATGATAATTAAAATGGCAAAGGTTAAAGACAAAGAGAGAACCCTAAAAGCATTAAAAGAAAGCTAACGACTTATCTACAAGGGAGCTTCCCAAAGACTATCAGCGGATTTCTCAATAGAGACCTTGCAGGACAGAAGAGAATGGCAGGAAATACTCAAAGTAATGAAAAATGAGGGCCTACAATGAAGACTACTCTACCCAGCAAGACTATCAGTTAAAATTGAAGGAGAGATAAAGAACTTCTACGCTAAGAAAAAGCTAAATGAATTTACACCACCAGGTTGGCATTACAAGAAGTACAATGGGACTTCTTTAAGAAGAAGAAAGGAGAAAACAAGCAAACAAAAGAAAATTAAAAAACATGAATAATAACGTGGTGATGACTATGTTCCTATCAATAATCACTTCATACATAAATGGACTAACTGCTCCAATGAAAAGACATAGGGTAGCTGAATGGGTAAGAAAGCAAGACTCCAACATATAGTATCTACAATAGACTCACCTCAGAAGGAAAGACATACATATACTGAAAGTAAAGGAATGAAAAAAGATATTTAGTACCAATGGAAATGAAAAAAAGCTGGGGTAGCAATACTTATATTGAATAAAATAAACTTTAAAAGAAAGACTATAACAAGAGACAAAGAAGGACATTACATAATTATGAAGTGATCAGTTCAACAAGAGGACATCACTCTTATAAACATTTATGCACCCAACATAGGAGCACTCAAATGCAGAAAGCAAATACTGACTGAAATAAAGGCAGGCATCAAGAGCAACACAATCGTAGTACAAGACATTACCACCCCATTGACATCAAAGGACAGATCGTCCAGACAGAAAATCAACACAGATACAGTGACCTTAAATGACATGCTAGAGAAGATAGATTTAATTGATATTTTAAGAGCATTACATCTCAAAGCAGCAGAATATACATTCTTTTCAAATGCACATGAAACATTTCCTAAGATAGACCACATGTTAGGCCACAAAACTAGCCTCAATAAATTTAAGAAAATTGAGATCATATCAAATACCCCCTCTGACCACAACAGTACAAAACGAGAAATCAATTACAAGAAAAAAAAACTGCACAAACACAGAAGCCGAAGAGTATGCTACTAAAAAACAAATGAGACAACAATGAGATTAAGGAAAAAATCAAAAGGTACACTGAGACAAATGACAATAAAAATACAACTTTCAAAAATCTGTGGGACTCAGCAAAAGAAATCCTGATGGGGAAATTCATAGCAATGCAAGCCTACCTAAAGAAACAAGAAAAGTCTCAAATAAACTGGAAAAAGAACAGCAAACAAAACCTAAAATCAGCAAAGGAAAAAAAATAATAAAAATCAAAGCAGAAATAAATGTAATTGAGACTAAGAAGACAATATAAAAGATCGATGAAACCAAGAGCTTGTTCTTTGAAAAGATAAACAAATATGACAAACACTTAATTAGACTCCTTAAGAAAAAAGGAGAGAGGACCCAAATAAATAAAATTAGCAATGAAAGAGAAGTGACAACAGATGCCACAGAAATACAAGAAATGACAAGAAAATACTACGAACAACTATATGCCAATAAATTTGGCAATTTGAAAGAAATGGATAGATTCTCAGAAACATACTAACTTCCAAGGCTAAATAAGGAAGAAACAGAAAATCTGAATAGGCCAATTACTAACAATAAAATTGAATCAGTAATGAACAATCTCCCAACAAACTAAAGTCCTGGATCATATGGCTTTACAAGTAAACTTTACTGAACATTCAAAAAAGAATTAACACTTATACTTCTCAAACTATTTTTAAAAAAGAAGGAAGAGGGCAGGCACCCAAACTCATTTTATGAGGCCATCATTACCTTGATTCCAAAACCAGATAAAGACATCACAAAAAAAACCCATTGGTCAATATCCCTAATGAACATAGATGCAAAAATTCTCAACAAGATATTAGCAAATCAAATTCAGCAATACATTAAAAAAAAAAATCATACACCATGGTCAGGCAGCATTCATTCCTGAGATGCAAGGTTGGTTCAATATACATAAATCAACTAATGAGATACACCACATAAACAAAATGAAAAATAAAAATTATATGGTCATTTGAATAGATGCAAAAAATTTGATAAAATTCAGCAAACATTTATTATAAAAACACTCAGCAAAGTGGGACTAGAAGGAATATATTTCAATTTAATAAAGGGTATATATGATAGACCCACAATTAACATCAAAGTCAATGGGCAAAAGCTAAAATCATTCCCTTTAAGATCAGGAACAAGATCTGTCACCACTCTTATTCAACATAGTATGGGAAGTCTTAGCCTTAGCAATCAGACAAGAAAAACAAATAAAAAGTATCCAAATATGAAAAGAAGAAGTAAAACTATCATTATTTGCAGATGAAATAATACTGTATATAGAGAATTCCAATGATTTGACTCCAAATTTATTGGAACTGATAAATAAATTTTGTAAAGTAGCAGGATACAAAATCAATATCCAGAAATTGGTTGCATTCTTATACACCAATAACAAATTAGCAGGAGAAATTAAAAAATCAATCCCATTTATAATTGCATAAAAAATAGCTAGGAATAAATTTAACCAAAGACATAAGAGACCTGTACTCAGAAAATTATAAGACCTGAAGAGAGAAGTCAAAGAAGACACAAATAAATGCAAACACATACAATGCTCATGGATAGGAAGAATTAATATAGTGAGAATGTCCATACTACTTAAAGCAATCTGTAGATTCAATGTGATTCTCATAGAAATACCAGTGGCATTCTTCATAGAAATACAATGTATAATCCTAAAATTTATATGAAACTAGAATAGCCACAGGAACCTTGAGAAGCAGGAACAAAGTTGGAAGAATCATGCTACCAGACATCAAATTATACTATAAGGCCACAGTTATCAAGCCAGCATGACATTGGGATAAAAACAGACACATAGATCAATGGAACAGAATAGAAAACCTAGAAATAAATCCATGTCTATATGCCCAATTAATCTATAATAAAGGAAGCAAGAACTTACATTGGTGTAAAGAGTCTTTTCAACAAATGATGCTGGGAAAACTGGACAGATACATGCCAAAAAACCCCAAAAAATGAACCAACAAAAAATGAAAGAAGAAACTGGACCGCCTTCTTACACCATATACAAATAAACTTGAAATGGGTTAAAGACCTAAATATAAGACCTGAAAGCATAAAACTCCTAGAAGAAAATACAGGAAGTAACCTCTCAGACATTACTCTTAGCAATACCTTCAATTATATACCTTCTTGGGAAAGGAAAACAAAGGAAAAAATAAACCATGGGACTACATCAGACTAAAAAGAAACCATTAACAAAACAAAAGACATCCTACAGAATGGGAGAAAATATTTGACAATGAGGCATCCAATAAAGGGTTAATACCCCAAATTTATAAGAAACTCATAAAACTTAACACCAAAAAAGCAA
>PVJL010015647.1:0-23555 GCA_004026885.1 Lyroderma lyra | reverse complement strand
AATAAAAATTAAAGCAGAGCTAAACCAATTAGAGAACAGAAAGACAATAGAAAAAATTAATATTACGAAGAGCTGGTTCTTTGAGAAAGTCAACAAAATTGACAAACCCCTGGTGAGACTAATCAAAGGACGAAAGGAAAGGACACAAATATCCAAAATTAGAAATGAAAGGGGAGAAATTACCACTGATACCACAGAACTACAAAGGATTATAAGAAAATATTATGAAGGACTTTATGCCACAAAATTTAACAATCTAGAAAAAATGGACAAGTTTCTAGAAACTTATAGCCTAACAAGACTGAACCAAGAAGAACTGGATAATCTATATAGACCAATCTCAATAGCAATGAGATTGAAATGACTATACATAATCTCCCTAAAGGCAAAAGCTTTGGACCAGATGGTTTCACTAACGAGTTCTACCAAGCATTCAAAGAAGAATTAACGCCTATCCTCCTCAGACTCTTCCAAAAAATTGAGGACGAAGAAATACTTCCTAACTCATTCTATGAGGCCAACATTACTCTAATACCAAAGCCTGGCAAAGACAACACAAAAAAAGAAAACTATGGACCAATATCTCTGATGAACACAGATGCAAAATTCCTGAACAAAATAGTAGCAAACAGAATACAACAATGATTCAAAAAGATCATACATCATGGTCAAGTGGGATTCATCCCGGGAGCACAAGGATGGTTCAACATACGAAAATCAATCAGTGTGATACACCACATAAACAAAATCAAACATAAAGACCACACGGTCATTTCAATTGATGCAGAAAAAGCTTTCAACAAGGTACAACATCCATTTATGATCAAAACACTAAATAAAATAGGTATAGAAGGAAAGTATCTCAACAGAATAATGGCCATGTATGAGAGACCCTCGGCTAACATCATAGTGAATGGGGAAAAGCTGAAACCTATTCCCCTAAAATCAGGAACAAGACAAGGATGTCCCCTGTCACCACTGTCATTTAATAAAGTACTGGAAGATCTAGCCACAGCAATCAGGCAAGAGAAAGGAATCAAAGGAATCCAAATTGGGAAAGAAGAGGTCAAATTGTCACTATTTGCGGATGACATGATCTTTTATATAAAAAATTCCAAAGATTCCACCAGGAAACTATTAGAAACAATTAATGAACATAGTAAAGTTACAGGGGACAAAATCAACGTACAAAAATCAACAGCATTCCTTTATACAAACAACGAATCCACAGCAAAAGAAATGAGGGAGTTAATTCCTTTTGCTATCACAACAAAAAGAATGAAATACCTGGGAATTAACTTAACAAAGAACGTGACAGACTTATACACAGAGAACTATAAGACACTTTTGAAAGAAATTGAAACAGACTTTAACAGGTGGAAAAATATCCCCTGTTCATGGATAGGAAGACTTAACGTTGTTAAAATGGCCATTCTGCCCAAAGCAATCTACAGATTTAATGCAATACCCATCAAAATCCCACAATCATACTTTCGTGAAATAGATAAAAGAATTATTAGATTTACATGGAACCATAAATGACCTCGAATTGCCAAAGCAATACTACATAAAAAGAATCAGGCTGGTGCATTACACTTCCTGACTTCTATTTATGTTACAAAGCATCAATATTCAAAACAGCTTGGTACTGGCAGAAGAACAGAAATAGAGACCAATGGAATAGAACTGAAAACCCAGAAATAAGCCCACAAATATATGGACAAATAATTTTCGACAAAGGAGGAAAAAACATACAATGGGGAAAAGACAGCCTCTTAAGTAGGTGGTGCTGGGAAAACTGGAAAAACATATGCAAAAGAATGAACTTGAGCTGTGAACTTTCTCCATATACAAAAATTAACTCAAAATGGATTAAAGACCTTCATATCAGACTGCAACAATAAACTGTAAAGAAGAAGACATTGGTACTAAACTTATAGACCTAGGACTCAAGGAAGACTTCATGAACCTGTCCTCAAAGGCAAGGGAAGTAAAAGCAAAAATAAATGAATGGGACTATATCAAACTAAAAAGTTTTTGCACAGCAAAAGAAACCATCAACAAGGCAAAGAGACAGCCAACTGAATGGGAGAAAATATTTGCAAATAACGCATCACATAAGGGTCTAATATCTAAAATATATAAAGAACTAATAAGACTTAACAACAAAAAACAAACAACCCAATTGAAAAGTGGGCAGAAGAACTAAACAGACACTTCTCCCATGAAGAAATACAAATGTCCAACAGACATATGAAAAAATGCTCATCCTCATTAGCTATCAGGGAAATGCAAATCAAAACCACAATGAGATACCACCTCAAACCTGTGAGAATGGCTATTATCAACAAGACAAGGAATAACAAGTGCTGGAGAGGATGTGGAGAAAAAAGAACTCTGGTACCCTGCTGCTGGGTGTGCAAACTGGTACAACCACTGTGGAAGGCAGTGTGGAGGGTCCTCAGAAAATTGAGAATGGAGCTACCATTTGACCCAGCAATCCCCCTTCTGGAGGTCTACCCAAAATACTTGAAAACCTTTGTCCGCAAAGACTTATGTACCCCAATGTTCATTGCAGTGCTGTTCACAGTGGCCAAAACATGGAAACAACCAAAGGTCCCTGCGACAGATGACTGGATAAAGAAGCTGTGGTACATATACACAATGGAATATTACTCAGCTGTAAGAAAAGATGAAATATTGCCATTTGCGACAAAATGAATGGACCTGGAGATCATCATGCTAAGTGAAACCAGCCAGACAGAAGAAACAAAGAACTGCATGATTTCACTCATATGTGGAATATAAAACTGAAAGCAAAGAAAAAAAGAAATGAACAAACAAATAACCCATGGACACAATCAATAGTTTAATGTTTATTTGGGGATGAGTGGGTTAGGGAGGGGAGAAAGGGGAGGGGGTGGGAGAGGAGGGGTGGAAGCTAAATATAAGTTGATGGAAAGAGAAGTCACCTTAGGTGGTGAACTTATTATACATCAAGTTGACAATGCACTGTAGAATTGTATGCCTGAAACCTATGTAATCCTTGCTAACAGATGTCACCCCAATAAGTCTAAGAATAAAAATGAATTTAAAGAAAAAAAAAAGAACAGCTACTGGCATGAAACCTGCTTTTACGGTACCAAGTGCCTTCACCCCTCATCCTGCGAGATGTTTGTGGCCAAAATCAGCAAGATTCTGTGCAAGAAGTGCACCATGATGGAAGAATCCCTCAATTTCAAGGGCTGCTATAAGTTGTTAGTTGCAGGAAATTGGAATGTGGAGTGCAAGGAAACCCTCTGGCACAAAGACTGCTTCAACTGCAGCAACTGTAAACAACTCATTGAAATTGGAAGCTCAGTTTACAAAGTGGAGGAGTTCTATTGCATGACTTAAAACAAGGTCAAGTTTGCCAAGCATTTTGTGAAGTGCAACAAAGGCAATACATCTGGAGGAAACACTTACCAGCATCAACCCTGGCATGCTGAATGCACTGCATGCATTACCTGCTCTAAGAAGCTTGCTGGGAAGCTTCCACTATGGAAAACAGTATTACTGTGTGGATTTCTACAAGAATTTTGTGGCCCAGAAGTGTGTTTGATGCAAGAACTTCATGACTAGATTTTGTAAATGTTCCAGTGTGGTGACTCTTGAAGAACAATCCTGGAATGACTACTCATTCCAATGCTAAAAAATACTCCTGAACCTAGCCAAAAGCCATTTATTTTCATCAGGAGCAAGTATCTTGTCCTGACTGTGGCAGCAGAGGCAGATTCAATGGAGCAGTCTGTCCAATGTATCTCTTTATGCAGTGTGTGAGAAGTATCAGAAAGCCCTTACCTAATTCATTCAGGTAGTGGCAGAGATGGTGATGCAACCCCAATTCATGGAAACCCTACAGAATATGGGTGAGCCTTAATTCTTACCTCACGCAGTCACCAGGTGCTCTGGCCTTACCCTATGCCTCAAATCCCTGTTTGCTCCAGGTCTTTTGCCCTTTCTCACCCCTCACTCGTATACCAGACCCACATAATTCTGTGTCCCCTGACATTTCAAAAGCCCTGAGTCCTCAGTCCCCCAACTCACAACCCTCCTTAACCCAGCTCCCTGCTCAATCTCTACTCCTCTGTGAATGAGCTTCTGGTAGAGGTGAATGGTGGGAACTTGAGAAAGGAGTCTCAAAATTCCTCCAATTCACTCCGAGAGCAATAGATGCATTCAGTCTCTTTAGTGGGCCTTTAGAGATAAGGCCAAGAAGGTGAAGCTTTCAGATTGGTGTGAGGGGGATTCTAAAATCCCTATTTCAATCTTTATCACAACCAGACAAGTGTCAGTTTAAGGCAAAGCTACACAAATTGCCTGAAAGACATTTTTTGTGAATAGGAATCAACCCTAATCATACCCATTATATCCAGATGTCCTTGCATATCACCCTGGTTTTCCCACCCGCGACGTCTTCACACTGAAGAAACTGAGAGCAGTTGTTGACACATTATTTCTCATTGTGCATTAGTAAAGAAGCAATGATATGGTTGAATCCAAGAGATTCAAAGTAGGTAAAGATCTGATTCTGAGAGATATTTTATGGTGTTCTCATTTTACTCCTCATTTCTAACTAAAGCAGACTTTATAGAAAGAAAAAGCACATGGCATATATGTGTGATTTTCTTCATATCTATTGACATAAAGTGAGAATATAATTGTGATTTTCTTTCAATCCCCTACCGTTTTTTATTCCATCACCAGCTGAAATTAAATATAGCATTTTATCATTACTGTATCATGAGCAACCATCAGTTTATTAAATATTGTTTTTACAACTCTTAAATTTACATAAAATTTCAAAAATAAGAACATATCAATAGTGCAAGAATGTTTAGACATAATGGTTACATTGTGTTGCTTTGTGTTTTATGTAGATCTTATTGGGAAATTACTACTGCACTGAGATGATATTTCTTTTTCTCCCTAGGAGTAATTTTGTTGTTAATTTCTTGTATGTTTTTATTCAGGGTCAAAAGATACATTTAAAATGGAGAATGTGTATTTTATAATGATTTTTAAAACCTTTTTATTTTGACATGTACATTTATGAGTTGTAAGAAACAATGCAAGACACCCTGTATCTCAAAACATTAGTATGATATCATAACCATGATCTTGGCATAGCAAACATTTATTGACTTAATTAATGTTTCTTCAGTTCTACTTATATTTATCTGTGTGGATGCATGCACATGTGCACTCATGTGTGTGCTATACAGTTTTATTCTGTGGAGATGCATCACTACCATAATCAAGATACAGGACACTTTATCACAAAGATGCCATGTGTTGTTTTATAGCCATACCCAACTTTCTCTAGTCCCCATCCCAGAGTAACCATGAATTTATCTCAAACATTGTTATTTCAATGTTGATCATTATTTGTTATGCAATTGTTTCCTGTGGATTAATTTCTTTCTTCTGTATGTGTGTATCGGCTTGTATGCTTGCGTGCATTGTCCTAAGAGATCCGAGAATAGTTCCAGAAACACAGTAATTTATATATACTAACCAATTAAAATTTATTAAACCACATTTTAGTTCTAAAGTGCCATTGTTTTCATATTTTTATATTCCTTTCATTCCTATTCAATCTTATTTAAAAATGCACATACTTCATGTAACCTAGATTCAGTTTAAGAACTTTTTTAGTTAAATAAATGTATACAATGAATATTCCAATATATTTATTATTTTAATTAAAGATCACCTGTAAGCTTTGTTTTAAAAAGTTATCTTAATAGTTAATTAACTATTTAAATGGCTTTTTCTTACCTAAAAACATCACAATTAATGTTAAGATTTTGAATGAGCTACCATATGTGTGCATCACTAATATTTTTAATCAACCTTTAATTTTTAAAGCAAGTAAGTTCCTTTGGTATCATAAGACACCAATGTATTTTATTCTTGACTTTGACATAATCATTGCACAGCTAGAAAAGTTTGTTTTGTCTTGTTTTCTCACTTTTATGTCCCAATGAAATATTTACATTAATATGTGTCATGTGTATAAGGCAATGTGAAAAGCATTGTCATATAGGATCATATAAATCAGTAGTGCACTTGTTAAAATTTTTTAATTCATTTTCTGAAAAAAATACTAAAGGGGAAAATGATCAATTTAATTTTATTTAATTTTAAATTTCCCCTCTTTCGCACTGTAGTATGATGTGCTGGAGAATTTGCTTTTTTGAATATGTTCAAAGTAATTACTAATGCAAAGTGTTGCAAAATAACTTCTTCAAAGAATTTGAATAAAAATAAACTGAATTTCTAATCAAAGTTGTTACTAGAAAGCACTGTGAACAATGTGTCTATAACCTAGCATTATTTTATTCTCACTGAGATTTTATTTTTCTGAAACAAATGTGCAGAAGTTAATAATTATATAAAAATAAGCCAATATAACAGAGCATCCATGAAAACATTAAAAAGTTTAACTTTAGTTGTAATTTGTCTTTATCCACCCTTACACTCTGTATATATGTCTTGTAAAAACTTAAAAATAACTTTTTTACTATGTGTTGAATAATTTTTTAATTTAATTTTATATTGTGGTCAAAGTAGTGTACTGGGAGTGTGATTCGTAAGAGAGTTAAATCATATTCCCAATAACAAGAAGTCAATAGATAATGACTAAGACATTTTAACAGCAGAAAAAGATATGACACTACAAGTATGATATTAGTAATAATAAAATAAGTATAAGGAGCAACTAAAAGTTAAAAATGATAGTCTTTGGGGAGCAGAGTATAAGAAGTAGTATACAAAGAATTGTTGTCTTTCATTAGAAACTTTGTACTATTACTTGAGTTTTTAAAATATGTACATATATATCAGTGAATTTTAATACTTTCCCTGTTTGAATAGTCAGCAACACATTACTGTAATAGTAGCAATAGTACATTTTTACTACCAAGTGTAGAATTTGAGATATTAATAGTAGTTGTTTAACTATAAAGTTTAAGAAACATGTTTCATGGCCTATTAGAATAGCAGGGCACTCTTAAGTTTTTTAGGAAGTCTTTTGAAATAAGCTAATAAAAGCTTGAAGAAAATTATGTTTGAACTGCTTAAATAAATAAAATAAAGTACTTATGAAAAAATGTTTTTGTAAGAAAAAAATATAAATTTTATTATATATTACATTATATATTACATATTATTAAATATTACATATTACATAAATTTCATTATGTATTACATATTAACTGCAATAAAACAGCAAACATGGCAAACTATGCAGTACATATACATATTTTCAGGAGGATTAGAGAGAAGAAAGTTTGTATAATGCTTTAAATATGGATCTAGCTGAAGATAATTTGCAATTTGAGTTAATTTAATGAGTTCAGAATTTAAAAAATGCAGTAATAAGTGTTCAGAAAAAAATAATATTTAAATACATGTGTCTGGTATATATCTTCAGATTAATGATTCAGTATCTCAATTTGCTATGAAAAGATAAAGCCTTTGGTGTGCATTAATAATATATTTGAAATATATTCCATTGTTAAATTGATTTGGGTGACATTATAAATTAAAAAATTACATGTATGATATTAGTAAAATCCAGGTGAACAATTCTAAAATACATCATCTACATGTTGTACTGTGAGTTCACTACCGACAATCAGTTCTTTTTCTATCACCATGTATTTGTGTCACTGTTCTTTCTCCCTATTCTCCTTCCTTCATGTTATGTTAATTTGATTAATTTTGACAATATAAAAGAATTCTTCCAGTTGTTGGTGAGTGGTGATTAACTCAAAGCACACATTTTTTTAAAAAGATAGAAAAGATTTAAAATTTTTACATGTGCTTAACTAAAACGTATTCTAGGAAACTATAATAATTTTTAACTTATAGCCCTAACAATATATCCTAAAAACACATTATTCTGAATTATTTTATGTCCTGTTATTTCTTTCTTTTTAGTTATGTAAGCATTGGTACAGAGATATAATATAATATAGTGAGAGCTAGGGTCTCATTGTTTTCTTTAACAAAGAAAATATGGGTAATTAAAAATAATCCAAACTATACAGGGTAACCCAAATGGTGGTATACCATTGAATCAATTAAATTCATCACAGCAGATCAGAGTTTGTGTAATAACGTATTAACTATAAACTGTGCTGTAAAGCTTCATTTGGGCCACACTGTAGATGAGTCTATAGGAGTGGAACTAAGAAATGGCAAATCATGTGAAATGTTACACAGTAAATGTTTATGAAAAGTCAAATATATCAAAATTTTACTTTGTATTTGAATGTACTTTATGGCTTTTGCTCTTCTGACTACAACTTTATCCTATACTTCTGTGTCTAATTAATTACAATTCAGGTTCAATTGCTTTGTCTAGGTTTTGATTCCTCAGGGAAAACTTCCTTAAACCCTCATAGTAATTTAAGTCTTCTGTTTTATGCTTTCCTTACACCTAATACGTTTCTTTCCTAATACCATAATTATAATGATTTAGTATCTGATTTTTTCACTAACTGAAAATTCCATGTCTAGCATAATGTTTAGCATAGAGCACATGTTCAACAAGTTAAAGAGAATGGAAGAGTAATTATTTTTCCAGGTTTTTATAAATCTCTTTAAAAATTAGATTGTTATAACAACTAAGGTAGTTAGAGCAGGTATTTTCTTCAGTGTAGATGTTCATAAGCTCAAAAATTTTGGATAACTACCTTCATCACAAAGTGTGTTCCTGGCCAAACTGGGACTAAGACCATTTTCTTAACTGTTGCCTTTTGCTCCTTCTACTTGTAGGCATTAGTAAACTGTTCCTAAATTGTATTAGGAGTTCCCAATAAAGCTCCGTGTTGACTACTAAAACAAATTGTCTGTTTAAGTTTTTGGGTACAAATAGATGTGCAGTAATTGTACATGGTTGACTTTTGAGGACCAGTATAAGAGCCAAAGTGGAGGTCATATGCAGAGGACTAACTTTAATAAATACTTGGAGGTTTGAGTGAGTGGGAGTTGTGTTAAGGGCTTAAACTGGTGTCAGAGCTTGAGGGGATATTTGGGTCTTCTCTGTCTTCTGAAGAAAAGGCTTACAAAGCAGAAGCTTGTTCAAAACACCTTACAGAAATGTGTGTAATGGCCTGAAAGTTGAGACCTAATGTAGTATGTCAGAGAGTTTTTAGACTGAGAGTCTGCCAGGATCAAAGAACCTGCAGAGGAAAATTCAATAAAGCCCAAGGCAATCAATTAAACTTTGACTGAATACCTGCTCCCCTTGAGCATTTGAGAAAATATGAGGAGGAAGCAATTGATATGTGTTTGTTGATAGATGAAAGTGTGTAATTAACCCTACCTTTTTACTTAACACTTCCATTTACTTTTCATTTAATCATTCCTTTACGTGAAGGACTTTTCTACCATGTACATTAGAGACAGAACTTTAGGATTTCTTTTTTTTATTGTTCATTTTTATTGTTAGACTTATTGGGGTGACATCTGTTAGCAAGGATTACATAGGTTTCAGGCGTACAATTCTACAGTGCATTGTCAACTTGATGTATAATAAGTTCACCACATAATGTGACTTCTCTTTCCATCACCTTATATTTAGCTTCCTCCCTTGAGTAGAGGTACTGACCCTAGGAAAATTCTAGAACCACACCTAAAAAACATTTGCCCTTGCCTTGAACACAAGTCAGACTTCACTAATACCTATAGTGAAATATTGATTTTGATTTATACCCCAATACATTTTTTAAAGAGTAGCTCAATTTAAAATGTATTGTTTATTTAAGTTCTTTTGAAAGTCTAGGTAAAAACAAATGCTATTTGTACTAAAGTGTATGTATTAATATGTATGCATGTTCCACCAAAGGAAATGGTTTCTCTCCACTATTCTATATATTCTAAGTTCTATCTCTGTGTCAAGTTAGAATCACTTTTATATAATATGCATTGACTGGATTAGATTGTTTTTCATAAAAATGTTTTCATAGAATCATTCTAATAGTATGTCTTCATTTAATTTTTAAATTGATGGCTGATTTTAGTAGTTATTTTCCACATAGTTTAGGTATGTCATTGAAGACATTGTCCTTTTTGTTGTTAATTGTTTTAATAAAAAGATACTCTGTAATTTAACTGGTCTTCATTAACTATTTTATGACAAGCTACTGTTCGGTATGAAATTTCAGGGGAAAAATAAATGTTGCAACTTTCTTTTATTTCACAAAACTGTTCCTTTTTATTTTTGTTGCTAGGAAATTCAGTGCTATGTTTAAAGTTTTATTGCAGCATCTATTCCTAACTAGTGTTTCTCATGAAGTTGTCGGTCCTCTCTGCTACATGGCTGTGAAGAGTGGCTGAGCCTTGATCATTCGCTGAGCCCCAGGTAGAGGCAAAGCACTGCCTATGGGAGTCCCTTCCTACAAAGACAAAATATGAGCCCCAGGTGGAGGCAAAGCCCTGCCTATGGGAATCTTTTTTTTTCCAAGGGCAGGGACAAGGCATGGCAGGTGCTCTGATCAGATAGCAAGCCATGACTATGATGTCAGGCACCTGGGATAACAGAGCCTTGACATTTGCAGAGTGAACAAAATGTTCCTGAGAAGATACTTTAAGCTTACTTCTCATGCAGGACTACTTGAAACTCTACACAACTCCCTGCCAATATAATAAACATGCTGAGCCAGTTCTGGGTCATTTTCTCCCATCAGAGGACAGTGTCCCACCTTGCCCCAGCTTTAACTTTTACTATGTGTCTGTGTCTTTCTCAATCTCCAGTCACTCCCTCTTAGGTTTTATGATTTGCCATTGGTGCCCAATGTGGGGCCTGAGAAGGGGGGATCTCACCAAACTCAAGATGAAGAGACATTCCAGAAAATTATGTGCATCAAGGTAACATAATATTTGGAAGTAAGGAGAAGATTTAATTAACTGGATGTAAAACATGGAAAATGCAGTGTCCCAAAGGAGGCCTTTATATGTTCAAATGCTTAAGGTTATGCTGAACTCTAGAGGTTGCCATATAAAAAAAAGACATGACTTGTAGAATTTTTAGTTTTTGTCCAAGATACTTGTCCTTGGTTCCCTGACAAGGAAACTATAAATTTAGAAACACAGGAAAAGGTAGAAAAACAGTTCCGAGGTTGATATACTGCCAAAGGCCCTGATAAAGTGTTATTTCTTCATTTATTTTGTGGTTCTTAATTCAAGATTGTTTAGACCTAGAAAAAGAGAGAAAGAAGTTGCCACCTTGCAACATCCTTAGGGTTTTACACAAACAGTGAAAGCGTATGGGTGATTAATGCCTTCACCTCACAAAGTTCCACCACCCACTCTGCCAGCTGCCATTCTGACTGATGATCCCATTCTTTCTGATTATTGGTAAGAGATAGAACATGAGTCAGATAAAAATTGAGGAAAATATGGAGGTGAGAACTCTGATAATGATACCTTATCTCAGGGTATTGCTCATTTAACTTCAGTGGCATCTTCTTCCACATGGGCTACTAAAGCACGACAAAAAATAAATCTCATCCTTCAGTGCTACCTCTATTGCAACAATGTTTACATGAGGCTGTGCTAGTGAAGATGTTACCAGCTTTCATATGTATCCAGTGATTGAGCACTCTAATCCTCAAAATCCAAGGAACCTCTTGCATATTCATGAAACTCTTCCTTTTATAACTCTAAAGGAGCTTTGGGTGGCCTGTTCAATGTATGACCCTACAATTTCTTTCATTATTAGCTTCCTTGAAACAATAGCTACTGATGCTTTGGCACCTTATGATTGGCAAATGTTAGCAAAGACTTGCTTACAGACAGGAAAATACTTTGAAAATCAGACTGGGTCAAATGTAGTGCTGAACAGGCTGAACAAAATCAAGCTCATAATGTGCAGATTATGCAGGCTATGCTGCTGGGGACAAATAAAAAGCTGACCAGTGAGACACAACAAATGACTGAAACACAGGGTGCTGTTCAGACACTTTCTACCATGTGTGTGGCCATGTTGGCTGTCTTGGCTTGTCAGGTAAGTGTAAGTATGATTTCTGAAGAGTCCTACTCAACTTATTTTCCAGAACCACCAGCTGTCAACTCCACTTTTTAGGAGGGAGACTCAGTGTCAGTTTTTAAAAATGAGACTTAGATGATGGGAGGTCAGGCTAACATTCATATCAGCCCTGCTCATCATTTAAATTACTCATATATGGGGTAGAGCTCCACACTCCCTATTTGTTTGTCTAACATTCCCAAAGTAGGCTGTCTACAGATGAGTCAAGAAAACATAACATCCTTCGGGGGCACTGAAATTGCTAATGTTTTGGGCTTCTGGGACATGGAAAATTATATGCAGACTATTACCAAGATGGGGCTTTCTAATATCAACATCACCTCTCTTCCCCTATTTTTCTAACTCTAGATCTAAAGAAATGGGGACTCTTCCATCGTGGCACAATTGCACTAATGTTTTTCCCATTATAACATCTCAGGAATTAACTTAGCCATTTATGACTGCTCTCATAGAGTAGACAAGTCCCATCCTAGTCATGAGTCCATGTCAGCCAGAGGTTTTGTAAGGAACATTCTGACCACTGAATCAGGTCACATACAAAAAGACTTATGGTGACTAGATGAGGCTTTGGATTATATAAACCTCCCCATAAATACCTTGCTGATTTGGCTTCAGGCAGCACTACCAGACTTTGTTATGGACTGTGAGCCTGTGTTGAGCCCCCTTTTATTTTTGTTATGAGATATATTAATATTGCTCACTTAAGATCTCATTGTTCTATACAATATGCCAAATATAATCTTACTAATTGCATCACTAAGAGTAATTCAGTTCAAGATATTTTGGTGTTATACCATCCTTCATTCCTTATTCTTCCCACTAATAATTCAAAAAAGGGTATCAAGATGCAGGGCTTCAAGCCCTGAGAGAATTGCACAACCATCTCACCAGATCTCATAGGGCTTTAGAGCTTATCATCTTTGGCATGATTACCTTAGTCACTATCATTGCATCTGCAGTAATCTCGGTGCCTGCCCTAACTGAAAGCATTGTAAATGCTCAATACATAAATCAATTGGCCAAAATACGTCCTTGGCACTATGAGATCAAAAGGACACAAACACAAGATTAGAGGCCAATGTGAATGTTTTGGAAGCAAATATGATTTGTATTGGAAACAAGCTGCAAAGTATAAATTTCAGACAAAAGCTACAATGTCATGCAGATTTTAATTGGGTCTGTGTTGCACATATTCCCTATAATAGTACCCAATGGGATTGGAAAAAGGTAAAAATGCATTTAATGGGAGTCTGGAATGATAATAATATAAGCATAAATTTACTACAGCTTCATCATCATATCCAATCCATACAAAGTAATAGAGATGCAATACTAAACCCTGTAAAATTAGCCAAAGATTTGCTCAATGATTTAATGTAAGCAGCGTATGAGCTAGAAACCAGGTCCTTTGGTAAGACAGGTTTTAGCCATGCTACCTGTGTGCTTGGAATCCACAGTTCAAAGGTTTTGCAAGGCACACCAGAGCTGGGTGCACAAGAACAATACTCAGGATGTGGTTTCTGACTAGGGGAGAAGAGAATAATATGACATTATGAGCAAAAACTTCTTGGTTTCTGGGAATAACCTGAAATATGATTCATGGCTCACATGCTTAAGAAAAAAATAGTAGAATAGGTTGTGCTTCAAGGTTAATTGGCAAGATGTTGATTTACTGTAGCCATCCCAGACTGTAATGACCTGGGAGGAAAACACAATGTATATCTCTTAGTTGAGATATACTTTCCAGCTTTTACAACTTTGAACTTCCCTGCCTTTTATCTTTCCTTTCCTTACCCTATAAAATAAAAATTCTACTGCCAGATGGGGTCTCTGTGTCTCCATAAGAGCTCGGAGAACCACCCTGTCCCAGCTATTCTATCTATGTCTGTGTCTGTGTGTTTATTTTTTCATTCCGCATTGCTTCCCCTCCAGTTCCCCTGTTCACCTGCACAGGTTGCGGCAATTTAAGAGGGTTTACTCCTTTTAATTAATTAAAACAAATGGCATGGTTCCTCGCTGAAATTATTATATAACTACTAATCTTATTTTGCATTTTTTAATCAACTTCCAAATCATCCACTATCACTTACAACAAACCTACATACCTGTTCATCATGTGCTTTTAAAAAATAAAAAAGAGTGTGATGTGGAAAGCAGCTGAGCCTTGATTATCAGCTGAGTCCCAGGTGGAGGCAAAGCCCTGCCTGTGGAAGTCTTTTCCTGCCAAGGGCAAAGATGAGCCCAGAGGGCAGAAAAGCCCTATCTATGGGAATCCTTTCTTTCTAAAGGCAAGGACAATGCATAGCAACTGATCTGATCAGATAGCAATTGCTGTGAAAACAGCAAGCTATAAATATGTCCTCAGGCTCCTGGGATAAAAGAGCCTTGACATTTGCAGAGTGAACAGAATGTTCCTGAGAAGATACTTTAAGCTTACTTGCCATTCAGGAGTTCTTGAAACTGCATAAGCTTCTGCCTATATAATAAACATGCTGAGCCAGTTCTGGGTCATTTTCTTTCCATCAGAAGACAGTGTCCCCCCGGCCCCTGCTTTAACACTTACTATGTGTCTCTGTCTTTCTCAATCTCCAGTCACTTCCCCTTTGGTTTTATGACTGGCCATGCTGAGGATAGCATATGGCTCTTAATAATTACCTTTGTATACATGTGTTTTATAGTAAGCTATTTTAAAAGTATAGTATCAGTGGAGTATGAATATAATAAAATTTAATTTATCTGAATATACATTTGTTTAGACACTGATTATGCAAAACTATTAATAGAAAGCATGAACTTCCCCGAAGGACCTTATTTAGTCATTGAGATACATATGAATAATTAAAATATTGTTTGATAAGTTTGTAAAGATAGACATATAAAGCACCTAGGAAGGGTTGCTAGGTCTAGATTTGGGAGTGAAGGGTAGTGCTTAAGAGACACTTTTAGGAGGACTTTTTAGAAGTTAGCCAGATCTAGGGAAAAAAATGGAAAAAATTCAGGTAGAAGAAACAATATGTGTAAAGGCCCAAAGGCAAGAGAAAATTTGGTATGTATTTCATAGAAAAGGCAAATGTTTACATATGGCTGGGACTTCTTTGGGTAATATGGTAAGGTAGAGGAAAGCAAGTGACCAGAGAGAAAAATGGGCTTAATTATAAAGAATCTCTTTGAAGTTTGGATTTATTCTGAAATTGACATAAAGTCACTGAATAGTTTTAATGAGAGGAATGATAGAATCCATTTTGTTTTTTAGAAAGATGATCTTCATAGTAGGTTAGAGAAGATTAACACTACATAAAAAAGACCAGGTATCCATTTCTGCTATAGCAGTCATACTGGATAAGAGATCTGTAGATTTTGTGACTTAGAAGGAGAGGCAAAGTCAGGTGAACAGATAGATGAGTTCACCATTACTCCCAGGCTTCTGGTTGCTTAGGTGCATTAGTGGCATTCATTAATGGAAACAGAAATTACAAAAGCACAGAAAAATAGTGACTTCACTCTCTAGAAGTGCAGAGGTTCTAATGTGTCCAGAATAATTAATGTCCAGTGACTATGGTAAGCAGTTTGGATATATAGGACTTTGGAGACAGGAAACAGGTTTGAGCTGCTAATAAAGGTTTGGCTATGTGAAACTTACATGTTCATTTGAAAATTATGGTACAAGCCCATTTTACATTTCTTCATGTCATTATTATAAACATTTAAATTCCAATCTTTCTATCTAAAGTACAATGTAAATTGAACTTGTCATAACTTGTATACTCTACACACTCAATCAGTTCTAATCTCACATATCAGTGCACATGGTGGTGGCAGTGACTTAGTAGAAAGTCAGACAGTGGCTCTGGAAGAATTAATAAAATTTTTGTTTAATACAGTAATCATAGAAGATGGCTACAGTAATGTTAATGGTATAATAATGTGTATTCAACAGATTACACACTTTGGTAATGCATTCTAAATTTGGCAATAGGCCAGTTCTTATTGGTAAATGATGAATGCTTTATGTGTGTGTTGTTAAACAACTAAACAATTACATGCTGTTTTTCCTTGTCCTGTTAGCAGAGTTGTAAGTTGTTCAGTCTCAATGAGTCAATGGTGTCAGTCCCATATTCCTCTAACCCTTTCCACTGGAAAATAAAATTTCAGGTATGGTAGTCTTTCACTCATAAACAACTGAGTTTAATAATAGTAAATCACCAGACAATAATCAGAAGATCCATTAATTAATGAGAATAAATTCAAAAAGGGGATGTGTATTATTCTTGATTGTAAAAGATTCTTGAAGTATTTACCATTACAATAAATTCTATATCAAAGTGTATATACATGTATATGTTTGAGTGTGTGTGTATATATATATATATATATATATATATATATATATATATACACACACACACACACACACACACACACACACACTTTTACAAATCCACACACATATATTTTATGATTCATTCTGAATGTTGAAATAAATTATAAAACTATTAGTTGCAGGAGATATAACATTCCCTGATGGTGTAGTGGCTTAAGGCTTCAGCACTGGTGCTGTCAGCGCTGCTGCCTGGGTTCAATTCCCAACCAGGGAGCTACCCACATACCAAAAAGAAAAAAAAAATCTAAAACAATAATTGACTTGCTTGGCATGACAGTGAAAATGTATTTCCCAGGAAACATAACAAATAATTGTGTAATACCAAAATGTGGGGTTTCTTCACCAAATGCAGGCATAGTGGCCTCTTGTATATAAACATAAAGTTCAAAAGAAACCAAATCATGGCCTTAAATTTTTTATTCTAAAAATATTCAAGGAAGAAAAACTACATATATTCAATTAAAAAATGACCAGTGAAGAAAAATGGAAACATGTTATAAAACTTATCACTCATTAGACTTGGTTCAGTAAAAATATAGTCATGTACATGCAATGTCTTATTATAGAAATAAAAAAATAATCTACTGAAGTTGATAAGTGTAATTCAGTTACTTCGTGTTAGAATATGAAGTACTTAGAATAGTAAAATCCAAATGAATCATGGTTTGTATACCCAAGACAACAGGTTTTTAACAAGAGCTAGCTGTGTATTTAGAACTGCTAGGTAACTTGAGATTTAAAAAAAAATTATGAAACATAAACTCTCCTCAAGAGATGTTCATTATTTTACTGAGAAGATGAGACATTCACAGAAAACAAAGTAGAGAACCCTATAGCATGCTCTGTCAAGGATGGCTGCTGTGCTCTGCATGTCTTGAACAATGCCATTTGTATCACAATTTATGTGAGTTGAATGCCCTGGATTTTTGCAGTATGGAGCCTACCAGACCATACATAGGGGATCTGGAAGTTAATAAGGGTCTTCATATTTATTTACTTAATTTCCTAAGAATATGTTGTATAAACAATAAAACTCACCATGATTTTCCATTTCATTTAGAATAACATCAAAAAAACTTAGTTTAATTTATAGTCAAATATGATCTGGCCCCAATCAAGCTCTTTTTGCCATGCCACTCCTCCTTTATTTTTCAGGACATATGAAATCATCATGGCTTTTTTTTTCTTGCCATTCTTCAACAATCTCTCATCCTATATTCAAGCCAGAAACCTGCAAGTATCACTGATTCTTCCATCTTTTCCATGTTATGATACTTAGCCATGTATAATGTGAACTCATGTTTTAGCCCAAACTTTTGAGAAAAGAATCTTTCTCTTTAATTTTTTTAATTAAACTTTTAATTTGTTTATATTTAAGTGCTTGGTTTTTGTATTAATTGATTTTGTCTGTGTGGGAGTTTTTATATTTTATTTATTTACTTTTTTTGTAGTTGTTGTTGGTATGTGGGTAGTTCCCTGACTGGGAATCAAACCCAGGCCGTAGCATTGACAGTGTCAGCGCCGAGACCTTAAGCCACTACACCACCAGTGAACTCCTATTTATTTACTTTTTAAAATTTATTTTTATTGTTAGACTTACTGGGGTGACACCTATAAGCAAGGATTACATAGGTTTCAGGTGTGTAATTCTACAGTGCATTGTCAACTTTTTGTATAATAAGTTCACCACCTATTGTGACTTCAACATATTATAATACAAGAAATTTTATGTAACAAATAAATGCAAAACATAAGAACAGATATGAGGTATAAGAAAACTTATGTAAAAAGGCTTTATGCATAAAAATTTTTATATAAAATACCTATTATCATATTCCAGGGTATTATTTTGCATATACATATTGTTATTGATTTCTAGAGTTACACTTTACCTCACAAGCATAAACAGAAGGATTAAATGCATTTACAAGGTTACCAAATTAGTGCTACCCTTTTATAATGCACATCCTTATTTTTAGCTGACAAATTTGGGCAAAGAAAGTGTGCATTATACAGAGCAAAATGCTGTAATCTATTTCTCTCATAACTATTTCCTTAGACCTTTCACTTTTTCTCTTTTGCCATTGCTATTCTCCAGGGAATTCTTACATCTAATGTAAGTTTCAACCATAACTTCACAAAGGGTCTTCCTGCCTTTCATATTGTCTCTATTCATGCTTTTCTCTCAATACAATCACAGTCATCTTTATTTACAGAGTGAAAATGTGACTCTGTCACTGCACTAACATTAAGGTTTAGATGCAATTTGAAACACTTAAAGTAGTTTATTGGACCCATCAAGGCTTTTGGTTTTATAAATTTCTTAGCACTCTCTCTCCAACCTCTTTCCTCCCCTTTTGTACATAGTAGTCATGTTGTCTTCTCATTTTTGTCTATATCTCAAATTGCTTTTGTTCCTGAACTTTGTTTCTATATTTTTTCTGGTTGAAATTCTCTCTCTTCATTATCTTCTCTGGAAACTTTCATCAATTGTTCAGTAGGCAATCTATCCAAAAACCTTTCTGATCTCAACTCAGTTTTCATGTTCTTGTTCTCTGGGTTGCCTTTCCTGTGCCCTTCAAAGTCTGAGTTGAATGCTCTACTGTATGTTTACAGAGCACACTCTACTTTACTTTAATTGTTCATCATAATGCATTGCACTTGCTTATCTCTCACAATCACTTTAAAGGTTACTTGAGGTAAAAGACAATTGTGTTTTCAACACCTTCTATATTCTTATTAGGTATTTCTTGAATTAGTTGTGAATGATTGGTCCATTTCATAGTAATTCTGATATATTTGGTAGAAAAGGCTCAATCTATAGGGTCATAGAACCTTAAATATTTTTTCATCAGAGTGGGAGATGTTGATCAATTAATGTATATGATGCATTAAATATTGAGTCATACACATTAATAATAAAGTGTTAATACAAGGTATATGGAATTGGCATAGGAAATTGATTTCTTTAGTTAACACTTGTATTTATCAGGTATTTACTGGTGTATATTTTATCTCAATTAATTTTTCTAGTACTTCAAAGATTCTTAACTGGTAGTAATTCTTCAAACAGTTTTATGAGGTAGTCCTAGACTTTGCCACCATTTTACATATGAGAAAATTTAAACACAGAGAACTTTAGGGGCTGAGCTCAGATGTGAACACAATAATCTCCCTCCAGATACACGCTTTGAATTATCTCAGCCTGTTATCATTCAACATAGACAGTCATGTAACAAGTAGGGTAGGTTATTTCTTCTACTTGTAAACCATAAAATCTTTTTGACAGTCTCATTGGTCCCCACTGAGAATGCCTGAGTCAGATGATAACTCTAACAGTGAGGTGAATTCTTTGCTATGTATTGTTTATTGTGTGCAGAAATCATTTCTTCCCAAACTTGAATAAACTATAGTTACAATTAAATTTTCTATAGTCATATAGAAAGTAGTTTCAAATAAAAAGGACCCATTATTGCGATTTAAATTGTTAATACTTTACAAAATTTATAACATTCAATCTTTAATGTGTTTATGATCATTTTAAATAAAATTGGAAAATAAAAATTATATATGGTAGCAGTCATTCATTTTAAGTTTAAAAGTAGAATGAAAGGTATCAAAGGACACTACCAAGAGAGTAAAAAGTTAGCTCACTGACAGAACAATATATTTTCAAAGCATATATCTGATAAGATATTAATATCCAGAATAGTTAAAGAACTAAAATTTAACAAGAACAATAACAACAAAAACCCTGAGTCAAATATGACCAAATATTTTGAATAGATCTTTCTCCAAAAAATTTATACAAAAGGCCAATAATTAGCACATGAAGAGATGCTCAGTATCACAAGTCACAAGGAAAATACAAATCAAACCACAGTGGGACACCACTTCACGCCCATTAGGATAGGCACTATAAATGTCAACAACAACAAATAAATGTTGGTGAGAATGTGAACAAATTCAAACTCTCATGTTTTGCTTGTAGGAATGTAAAATAATATCGGTACCATGGATAACTTCGGTGATTTTTTCAAAATCTATTAACAGAGAATTACCGCTTGATTTAGTCATAATTCTATATTAAACTTATTGAGTAACATATACTTAAATACCTATACCTAGAGGTATCCTATACCCAAAAGAATTAAAAGCAAGGACTCAAGAAGGTATGTGTACAGCAGTGTTTATAGCAACATTATCCACAATTATCAAAAGGTGGAAACAACCTAAGTGCTCATGAACAGATAAATGAGTAAAATGTGATATATACATAGAAGAAAATATTATTCATCTTAAAAAGTAATTAAATTCTGATACATGCCTCAATAGATGAACCATGTCATATGACACTAAGTGGGTAATAATTTTGTCTTCAGAAATTTTGGAAATTTTCTCCTGATTTACATGTGCAGTTGGCAGGCACACTTAAAGTACTTAGCATATGTTGCTTTAAAAGAAATTAAAGGAAAGAGTTGTGGTTATTTTGAGGCTATGTCATAATCTCCTTTATTAGCTTATTAGTTTCTTGAGAGGAGGGGCTTCCTTAACTCATATGTGTAGTTCTATTCCTTGTCATTTAGTAAATCTTGACCTGTATTTTTTTGAATGAATGACTGTGGACAAGATCAGTATGACACTGGACCAACAACAATATAAAAGGAACTTAAAGCTGTAATGATAGAGAAGGAGGAAATGGTAAGATGGATCCTGTAAGTTAAATTTCACAAAGAGTTTCACACCATTTTATCAGCCTGTATGGAGTAGACAAATTTTATAGATATTAGAGTGCAGTATATAAATTATGTATTTTGTATTTGAAAATATTTTGTTAGATCCTCCAGTAGATACCTTATTTAAGTCATTAACCACTCTTTAGAAACCTTGTTAATCAGAAATTGTAGCACCTAGTCAGACTGCTTTAATTAATAGACTTTAAATTTTTATGAATTTTCTCACCAGGGATCAGTCACTACATATTCCTAATAGACAAGTAGGTTAAAAAAAACTTAAGGTTATTTTTTTCTCTTCTTCCTTCTCTTCCTTCTATTTGTTCTCCATTCTCTGTTCCATGTTCCCTCTCCTTCCTTTTCTCACCCCTTGCCCCTTACACCTCCCTACTCTTCTTTCTCTTTCTCTTCTTTTATCTCTTCCTGCCCATTGCTCTTAAAATTATTTGTATTTTTAGGGACATACATGAAATTTGCATAACAATGTTTGCATGAATAATCTGTGTAAGAGATAAAAAACATCCTTCAGGACTAATAATTTTGAAGCACGAAGAGGCAATTCAAAGACTAAAAATTTAGAGCAATAACTTCTCTAATAAGAATAAATTATAAGGTGATGGAAAGAGAAGTCACATTAGGTGGTGAACTTATTATACATGAAGTTGACAATGCACTGTAGAATTGTATGCCTGAAGCCTATGTAATCCTTGCTAACAGATGTCACCCCAATAAGTCTAACAATAAAAATGAATTTTAAAAAAAGAATAAATTTATTCAAACAAGGTATTTCAAATTAAAATTTTAGCTTTTACTTTTACATGTTCTGAGATTTGAATTTTTTAAAATCCTTATTATGCCACTGTCTGAACTAAGGAACACAGAAGTATGTTAAGCAGAAGTGTTCATGTAGAAACCTAACTCTAATATAGAAGGAAATGTTACAGAATAAAAGGAACCGTGTGTCATTTTATTGACAATATTTTTCTCTAGACAAGATGCATTAGAAAAATAAAGGTGAAATAATATACAGCAGAAAATTTCTTTGAATACATGGACAAGTGCAGTACTTTGCGGGATAGTAAGTACTTCCTGCTAAAGTTACAAACTTAAATTTTCCAAAATTGGGAGACATTTTGTGTACTAGCTGAATACTGTAACTAACAATGTACACTTATATTAAATATTATAGACTTAGACCAATTAATTCATTTTTCAAATTTCTCATATAAAAGTTCAAAGTTTTTGAAATTTTTTTCTAAATATCCAGGTGAAATAATCCAATATGGATTGATTTCCAAATAAAACAATTTCCAAATAAGGTAAAAGACACTACCTTCACATAAATTTATCAAGTGAGAAATAAAAATAACAGGATTGTCAGAGAAAAATAATGAGAAACATAATTGTGATTCTTTCATTATATATATATATATATATATTTTTTTTTTCTTTTTGGTATGTGGGCAGCTCCCCAGCTGGGAATCAAACCCAGGCCGCAGCGCTGACAGTGCCAGCACTGAAGCCTTAAGCCACTACGCCATTGGGGAACTCCCCATGATTCTTTTAAAACTCGTGTAAACATACTTACATTATTGGCCTCATTACTATTGTATTATAAAACTTTCAATATAAGCTAACAATTTCAGCTTTTCTTTTTTAAAATATTGACTTATGTTACTTAAAGTGGTGCTTATATATTATCAAATATGTAAAGTTACATTGAACAACAACACATGACAAGATAATTCAAAAATGGACAAATAACTTGAATTGACATTTCAACAAAGATGTGTAAATGGCCAGGAAGCACATTAAAAGATATTCACTATAATTAGTGCCAGGCAAAGGCTATTACTAGCAATTAAAAAAACATAGCAAATATTGATGAGCATGTGAAGAAATATGAACACTGGCATTTTGCTGGTGAGAATGTAAAATGATGTAGCATTTGCAGAAAAGTGTTTATCAGTTCATAGATCTATGATAGTGCTGAACACTACATGTCATTGTTCATGTACTTAATACCACTGAATTGTACACTAAAAATTGGGAAAGTTGTAACTTTTATGTTATGTGTATTTTACCAAACTTAAGAAACTTTAAAAAAACTGGCACAACCACTGTGGAAGGCAGTGTGGAGGTTCCTCAGAAAATTGGGAATGGAGCTACCATTTGACCCAGCAATCCCCCTTCTGGGGATCTACCCAAAGAACTTGAAAACCTTTGTCCGCAAAGACTTATGTACCCCAATGTTCATCGCAGCGCTGTTCACAGTGGCCAAAACATGGAAACAACCAAAGTGCCCTGAGACAGATGACTGGATAAAGAAGCTGTGGTACAT
>PVJL010015646.1:0-23562 GCA_004026885.1 Lyroderma lyra | reverse complement strand
AGCCGCCATTCTGGGGTTCGTTTAGAGGTAAGTTTCGGTATTTTGTCGGTTGGAGGGTAAAATTTTACTGAGCGCTTTGGGAAACGGGTTAGGCTTGGATTTATTTGAAAGCCATGGCTAATGTAAAGCGGCTGTATTCGCCATTGGATGAGGTGTCTAGGACCTCGAATGGTAATTTGGGGCGATTAAAAGGTAACCCGTACTGATTACATCTTTCTCCCTTGTGTTCCTTTTACCCCAGGTTTGAATTTTCTCGGAGAAAGACAGGCTGGCCACGAGGAAAAAAAGAAACAAGCCGCAGCAACATCTAAGCCCTTGAAAGGATCCTGAGAGGGGGGAAAGGGAAAACAGCAGCCACCAGCCCAACCACTTGTGTCTTCTGCCCTGTCCCACCTATCTTGCCCACCCCACCAGCCCACGCTGCCTGGGACTTGAAATCTGTGGCCGAAGGACCGTCACCACATAACTTCAAAAATAATCAACCACCCTCCCTTCCCAAACTCACCCAAACTCACTTAACCAGCGTAACCAGCGTTTACTTTTTTGAATCCACTCAGAACTTTTTTTCTGCGACCCCCCTCCCTAAATGGAGTTGGGTGGGGGGGGAATGAATACTGAGTTGGCCTTTGATTTTTTTAGAGACTTTTTGATCCAATGAGGCCCCTCAAATAGAGTTTTGGGTCCTGGTTGGTTGTTTTATTTTTTCCTCAAATTTTAATCCCCTACCCCCCTGAGCCCGAGGTGCTGACGTCGCAAAAAAATTGGATAGTAAGTGTCGAATTTTCAAAAACGAGCCTTGCAACAAGAAATCAACTTTCCCTTTGTGAAACCAAAAATAATGAGAGGAAGAAGTGAGACCATAGAACAAAATAAGAGATCTGGAGAAAGGACCAAGCCGGTCACTTAATCTCCATAAAAAAGGGCCTTTGGGTCTAAACAATGTTCTCCTACCACCAATCTCTTTCCTGCCCTGCTGCAGGCAAGGAGAGGGTGGACGGAGGGCCAGCAAGTGAGGATTTGATGGTTAACCCTTCGTAATCCAGCCAATTTCCAGACTGCCAAAACCATAAGTGTTTGCTTTTTACAAGGAGGACTGGTTACCTTCCTCCCCTTAGCAGTCTTCAAAAGGGTTAATGAGCTCACATACAAAAGATGGTGGCTCTTGTGGCCCAAAAGTCCCACTTCTTTGTGTGTGAGACAAGCAGGGCGCCTTTCAATTTGCCAGATTAATGAGCAATCTGTACATAAAGATTGCAGGGTAAGGAGATGGGCAGAAAAAGCTGGCTGTGACTTAAGATTGTTAAATCCTCTCAATTTTTATGTAATATGTTTGGGGTGTATGTGTGGTTAAAAGGCAATCTAGGAATAAAGATTGCAAGACACTTAATTCAGGGCAAAATATAATCTTAGTGCCAATACATAACAGGATAATTGGGGAAGTTAATGTTTTGTAATTGTTGCAGATTGCATAGGTTATTTAAAAGCAAAATATTAACATTTTAACTTGATACTTTTGACGGGAATTCAGTTAAGTAGAGGGTGGAAAGGTTGGGAAATGTGGAATTCAGGAGTTTAATTTAAAAGCCATTTAGTGCAATTGAATGCTAGCTTTCTAAAAGATTGTGTCGTTAAAAGGAATTTTTTTCTTCCCTGCTTCAATATGGCGACTTTCCTTGTCCTTTTGTCTTCCAAGCGGTTTTGCAGGTTGTGTCTCCCATTTTTCTCTTGTCCTATCTCAACCCTATTTGTTGAGAGGGGTCCAAGTCCTCCCCTTTTCCTTTATAGGGAGGATGGGAGGGTGGTCGATGGTAGGTTGAACCTTAATTGCAAATTCAATTCTTTACCGCAGAAAATTGTTTTTTAGTATTTTAATTGCTTTTATTTTCACAACGCTCTTAGTATAGGTCAAAGACTTAAGGATGGGAGACTGGTATTTTGTTTTTTTACTGAAAAAGGGTGTTTTTTTCCTGTAACTAGCTACCGGCAACCTTGGATAAGCTTCTTAAAAGTTTTCTTCTCCATTACAAAATGGCGTCCGTGCTTCTTTGTTTTTCTTCTGCCATCCTGAGCATAGGGCCGCCCTAGAAACTTGGTCAAGGGGGCGGAGCAACCCTGAGAGGTGATGTAATCAGCTTTCTTCCTCTCTACCCTCTTGAAACTCCACCCCTGAGCAGCTGCCTGCTTCACTGCCTGTGCTGGCAGCCAGGAAAAGAGATTTTCCTTATTTTCTTTAGGTTATCTTATATAGTCTTTTCCTTAAAAGGAAAAAAAGCTTACAGGAATTAGGTCTTCAAGCTGTCTATCTCTGGGTACCCCTAGTTTTTATATTTAACAATCAGAGCCTATTGCTTTTATTTTCACCTTTTCATTCATCACAGCTACTTAGAAGTTTTCCCTGCTTCAATTGCCAGAGGTCGAAAACCAGTTAAACCAACTATACTTTTAAGACTGGAAGCTTTTGGGGGGAGTGTATGTGAGCTTGTGTGTGTTACTGGGGAAGGACACAAGGACCTGTGAAAGTAATGAGACAAATGGGGCATAATGACGCTGAAATGTTCCATTTCTGCTCAGGAACCAGTCCTTGGGCCTCCTGCATTTAGTCACTTTAGAATCTGGGGGAAGGTGGGTACTCTAGTAATTTCCCACCTCTGGATTTGGGAGTGAACTCTTTGTGTTCAGTGCTGTATCACGTTCTCCAGTTGCTTAGTTCGTGGACATTGGTACTAGGATGAGAAGTGAATCTTTAGGAAAGGAGGCGGCAGTTGTAAACTCAAGGCAGGGGGAATCCAGCTACAGTTTCTGGTAAGCAAAACCTTTCTGGTATTACATTTCACAACCTTCATTCCTTTTTTCCCCAAAGCCACCTTTTTTGAATTTCTTTTTCCTTCTAAAAGAAATTCTTGAAAAACATAATGGGAAAATAATGTCTTCATTTTTCAACTCATGCAGTGCTCTAGCAGTTGGTGCATGTTCAAAAGCCATGCCCAATGTGAGGGTGGTACTGGGTCCTGTCCCTTCCTTTCTTCCTCCAACTTCTTTGAAGTCAAATCTATCAGAGTCTCCATATACTTTTCATTTTTTTAAAGTCCTGCTTTGAAGCATGGAGGTTCTCAGCAGAATGGGGGAGCCTTTTTGTACAACTGCCCTATGGTGACTTGGGTGAGACTTCAGGGCTAATTTTCTACTGGGGATGTATTCTCAAATTATTAAACTTCTGGATTGGATGGGAGGGACACCTCAACATGTCTATTGACGACAAGTTTTTTTGTTTTGTTTTTTTTTTATCTTTTAAGCAGTTTTCCATGTGCCTCTGCAGCATACCTTCCTTGGGAGCTGAACATTCTGCCCACTGGGGTTCCTGATCTCTAGTGAGCAGGGGATTAATAAAGAAGATCTTCCATAACATGGGAGATGGGAAACAGTCTTCTAGGGAAACCAAATTCATCCAGAGAACCTCGGAGAACCTGATCCTTATAGTTTTTGGCCAGAGTTCTATTCTGGGATCCTTTCCTATTGGGATGGGGTGGGTGTGGTGATTTAACAAATAAGCTTTTGGGGAGATCATGTACCAGGTTTTCAAAATGACAGAGGGATCGGGGCTTACTACTTAATGGTACAACCTTGTCAATCATCTGAGAGACATAATTCAGTCCATTATTGAGTCTTACAAAGGAATGCCTCAAACACAGGAAAGGAACGGGAATGTAAGGGCTTAGGTGCAAAGCATTTTCATTTCCAGAAATGCTAAGCTCTTAAGGTAAATTCAGACTGCTTCCTTCTTTATTAGAAGAGCATTGTGATTGTTTTTAAAAGGTTTCTGACTTGCATAGAATTTCTGTCCTGTACCAATCCAGTTCTGTTTAATTGGTGGTGGATATAGAGTAACTTCAGCCAACCTAAATATTTTTCACCCTATTTAATTGAATAACTCTCAAATAAAATTCATTTTGGGGGCAGGAGTCAGTGTCCCTTCTGAACTTTTAAATTTTATCTCTGGTAAGAACAGTAGAAAACTCCCCAGGGCCTTGTGTCATTAGTGCAGGGCTGCCTCCTACATCCTCCATGAGGAGAGCACAGCACAGGACAAGGTTGCTTTTTTTTCTCTCTTCAGTGTTTTCTGCCTTCAGGGAAATTATATCATTTCCTGGATTATTTTTGTTCCAGGAAGCTTCCTCAAGCTTTCACTCCAGGCTCCATACATGACTAGGTAATGTTATGACACTTGGTCACTGGTTGTCCTTCTCTGGTTAACTCATGTGCCTTTTCTGCTGTAGGCCTGTGCCAGGAATTTAGTCTCTTCATTCCTTTCCACTTGAGAGCCTTGGAACTTCTTTCAAAATGGACTGACTTCAAAGGAAGGAAATTAGGTTGTCAGACACTTGGGGTCCTTAATTTTAAATGAGTGAAAGCTAATCTGCCTGTAGGAAAGCCATCATGAGAAAACCCACTCACATTTTCGTCACATGACTGGTGCTCATGAGACAAAGTTTAGTTTTGTTAATTATATTTACAAAATATAAATAATAGGAAAAAATAGTGGAAAATGAATGTTTGACATTTCTTTGGCTTTGTCTCTAGCTTCTCTTGACTATTCTGGCTTGTTATGAATGGGAAATGAAAAAGCCCCTGGGTCCCATTCCCAGCAGAAGGCACTAGGTAGAATTTAGCTTTATACTAATTGGTCTCTTTTGTCTCCTGCCCTGTTTGTTAAGTGAAGGAACATTTGAGCTCAGGTGATGATTTTTTGGAGTTACTAAAGGAAGTAGGGTTTGCAGGCCTGTTGCCTTAGCTGGTAGTTTGATACGTAAAAGGAAGTTCTCCCAAGGTGATGTATAATCAACTCTGGTTTTGAACCAGTGGGGTCAGCTATATTTAGGAGGACTGGTTTGAAGTGATGTTAGTTTAATTGAAAGTTATTGTCAAATTGTATATTGGTTGCTAATATGTATTTGAATTTGTTCATTGCTTTTTCAGTCTCCAGTAGATGGGAAATCTGTTTTATGAGGTTGGACAATTAATTTCATAAACTCATCCTAGAAAAAGTGCTACATACCAATCACCTTCAAAGTACTCCCTTTGGGAAGCTATGCACTGATGCCAGCACCTACTACCCTTCATAACAATTTTGGAATTCTTTTTCTGAAATGGCCTTCAGAGCTGTCATCCTACCCAAAATCTGGCAATTAAGTTCACAAACTTGCCACTGTGCACTTATATTGGCAACACTGTACAAACAACTCAGTAAGGTATCAAAATGATGACAGCTCTGATGGCCATTTCAGAAAGAGGTCTAAAATTGCTTTGAAGCATGAACTGGGTGCTGCTGTCAGTGCATAGTTTCCCAAGAGGACTACTTTGAAGGTGACTGTTGTGATATTGAGCAATGAGGTATGTAGTATTTTTTCTAGGATAAGTTTGCAAAATTGTCCAAGCTCATACATACCCCTTTATTGTATCTGTATATCTCTATAGTGTCTGTATTTTATATTGTCTTACTACATGGGAAAAACTCCTTTATCTCTACGTCTTTATAAGAATCAACACAGTTAAGTAGATTTGGCCTGTGGGCTTCTAATGTTACCTGGTATTCTGTCTACAGTGTGTTTTCTTCCTCTGACAGATTCTGCCTGTCCTTGTGGAGGTTCCAGGGCAGCAGTCACAGCACCTCAGCAGTTCTTAACTCATCTCCTCTCCCTCTACAGAGCCCACAGTTTTTGATCTCAGGAACCAGCCTCCTTCCTGCTTCTGCCTTTGCTGGCCTAGGTTGTTAGGACCCACACACTTAGAAATTGATTGCCCTTTTTGTTGATGAAGAAGTTGTTTTCTTCTTGTCCCCTTCCCACTTAGTGTTAGCCTTATTTCTCAAATGCAGATGTTCCTGAGGTGGCTTTATTTTTTGGTTTTCGGAAGCCAGTGTTTAGAGGCATTGTGGATAAAAACACTAATCAGAACTTTATTGATTCTCAGTTACCTTTCTGAAACTTGGGTTCTGGCCTAGAAATTGCTGCACACTTCTCCGTCCCATAACTGCAGTTTAACTTTTAATTGACTCCTTTTGTAACCTGGTCTAAAGTAGCTACTTAAAATGTAATGGTATTTTTCCAGCTTCTAACTTTATTCCATTCTTTTTTGCTCCATGGTTTCTAGTGTGAGGCCTTTCTTGGGGATCTTGGATTCTTGGATGGTGTGATTCGTTGGGGGGGGCAAGGGGTGGGGAATAGGGAGTCAGATTTGCATCTCTGCTTTTGAAACCACAAATGTTAACTTTGAAACAATAAAAATTTTGCCCTTAACTTTGAAATAATAAAAACTTATGCAGTCTTTGGTTAATGAGTGGCATTCTATTGAGGCTTAGAAGGGCCTACTTGATTTCCTTTGTATTCATTTGTCTCCATTTCTGGGAGCTACCCACACCTCCCCTGGGAAAGATTCTGTTTTCAAGATTTGTTTCTTTTCTATCACCTATCACTTCAGCTGATTGTCTCTTGGTGTAAGCAGAACATAGCCTGCCACTTGTGATTATGACTCAAAAGGTGCTTAGATAAAAAGGAATTGACTAATCTTAGAAGACTTTTAGCCCAAGCACCCAAGATTGGCCCAGTTCTTAACCAAGTTACAGTTGTTTTTTCCA
Source organism: Lyroderma lyra (assembly GCA_004026885.1). NCBI lineage: Eukaryota > Metazoa > Chordata > Mammalia > Chiroptera > Megadermatidae > Lyroderma > Lyroderma lyra. The sequence continues at coordinate 16,931 of PVJL010015646.1, read as the reverse complement.
ACAGTATTTATCAGCAAGGGGAGACAGGACTTAACAATAAGCAAAAATGCCTTGGAGTGTTGAGCATTTTGTTACAGAAATGTGAATCTTAGCTCTAATACAATCTAATGAGGTTCAGCTGTCCTATGAAGGCTGTAACGGAGCTAGAGGAAGGTGTGCTGCTCTGGTCCTCCATCTGAATTGTCTTCCCCTTCAGTTATGCATTAACACAGTGCTTAACTTGCCAGGGCTATTTTCTCAGTGGTGGCCATGGTCCGAGTTGATTTTTCTTATCTTAAAAATGATGAGTGTAGTTGAATATAATCATAGATTGAATAATTAGTCACTATATTTTGTCAAATGTAGAAATGAATTTATTGGAGGGCATACTGGAACTGTCCTTGCCACCCATTATTCTGTGGGTTTGTCTTGTCCTCAGAAACCTCGATCATGGGTTCAGGTCCCATAGACCCCAAAGAGCTTCTCAAGGGCCTGGATAGCTTCCTTAACCGAGATGGGGAAGTCAAGAGTGTGGATGGGATTTCCAAGATCTTCAGGTAAGTCTACCTTTTTTTTTTTAAAGATTCATTGTGAGAAAAGGGTATTGTATGTTGTAATATGGCTATAATCAAGGCAGACAGGACCAAGTGTTCCTGAAGAGCAAAGGGAAATCAGTGAAATAGCATTCAAATCCAATAATTTTAGAATAAGTGTTAGGAAACAATTATGCCTCAGTTCCTGGCTATAATGGAATTTAAATATCTGGAGATCCACAGTCTCAAGGGAGTAACCCTTTGGAAGGAAGGAAGTGGGGAGCCAGGTAACAGAACTCTTGGTTCTGTTTTGGGTCTTGTTCTTCATACCCAAACTCATTTTCCTTCAGGGATGCTGACGTTGCCCAGGGGAGCACATGACTAAGCCAGTCGTGAACAAATGGCTAAGGGCTGGAGGTTAGAGTGAGGACTCCTCACTTGGAGGATGTGGAATCAAATGTATCCTGTGTGTCAGAGAAGCAGTGGTGCTCACCTCCCCACATCAGAGACTCCAGTGTCTCCTCAGTTCTCTTCTTTCTCCCCGTGGGTTTCCATTTCACTCTGAATCCATCCCATCCTAGAGACCCATGTGACCCTCCTACTCGATAGCAAAGTCCGCAGTCATCAGCGGTCTCCAGGCACTCCCACAGAGTAGAGACTGCTGCTGAAGGAAGAGGCACTCTCTGGCTGCTCTCTCCTAACCTCACTTCTCTCCTACAGTCTGATGAAGGAAGCACGAAAGATGGTGAGTCGATGCACTTACTTGAACATTCTCCTGCAGACCCGTTCACCAGAAATACTGGTCAAGTAAGTGGAGATGTGGGTGCCTGGGATGGGAAGATGTAGTTGGAAGGTGGGGAAGGTGAGGCTTGGGGTTCCTGGGTTGTCAATGGGGAACTAAGAGTGGGATTTGGTACTTCCAAAACCCCAGGAGGGCCTTATGGGTTCTCTTTCCACCTGCCTACAGGTTTATTGATGTTGGTGGCTACAAGCTTCTTAACAATTGGTTGACCTATTCAAAGACAACCAACAACATCCCCCTCCTACAGCAAATTCTCCTTACCCTGCAGCACCTACCACTCACTGTGGACCATCTCAAGCAGGTACCTTCACTCTTTACCATCTAAGTATGTCTTTTTTGGTTTAGCATGACAGATGAAAAGCTCAAACTGATTCTAATGTGGCTGTAATCTTGGGCCTGTGAGGAGGCATGGTAGGAAAAATGGGAATTTGGAATAAGAAGGCGTGGTTCAGATTTGTCTCCTTTACTAGGCATATGGCTTGGGGCATTTCATACATCTGAGCCTGTTTTTTCATCTATAAAATGGGAATAATTGTACCTACCTAACTTGATTCTTCTCAGAAATAAGTAAGACTATGCCTAAAAATGTTTTGTAAAAGGTAAACTACAATATTAGTGTTAGTCACTGTTAAAGGACTATTAAGATATTGTGAGTGAGTTTGGGGGGGTTGTGGGCTTATTGTCTTCCTGGCATTTACCTTTCTGCTGCTCCTTGTCTCTCATAGAACAACACAGCCAAATTGGTGAAGCAGCTGAGCAAGTCAAGTGAGGATGAAGGTAGGGCCGTCCTGCCTCTTTGTCCTGGGCCTTCTCTTTGTTTCTCTCCCCATCCTTGGACAGGTCCATCCTTCCTTTTTCTACCTAATCTTGCTTTTCTCTTTCTTTTAAAAATTCAGTTCCTCTAAAACAGCAGTGCCCAACCTTTTGGGTTTCCTGGGCCACAGTGGGAGAAGAATTGTCTTGGGCCACACATAAAATACACTAACAGTAATGATAGCTGATGAACTAAAAAAAATAAAGGGTCACAAAAAAAATCTCATAATGTTTTAAGAATTTGTGTTGGGCCACATTCAAAGTCGTCCTAGGCTGCAGATTGGACTTGCCTGCTCTAAACTGTCTCTTGAAGTCTCAGTTCCAAATGGGATTTGTACATTTCTCTTCGATTGAGTGTAAGATAAGGTATTACACTTTAACTAGAAGCTGATTCTGAAGAATGCTTGGTGTAAAAGTCATACACTTAAAATTCTTTGGAGGAATAGTGTCATCCTAGAGTGTCTCATTATCACTGACTTCTGCTTTTCTAAATAAACATAGCATATTCTGGGACTTGCAATATCTATTTTTCTAATAATAGATATCACAGTTTTATCAGTAGTCACCTTTGTTAAGGGGATGGGCAGAATCCCAGCTCCTGCAGTATATTACAGCTTCGATACAACAGGTTCTTTCCTTTTCTAGGACAAAGTTTTGAAGCTCCTGGCAAAGGCCATACAGTTCTGGCTTGAAGATTGAACCTGACTCCAGAAAGTCACAGCTTTTTCTTTAGAGAATACCCAAAGATTTTTACACCCATGGCATAAATCAGAAGCACAAAATACTCACATCCAGCACATGAGCAGTGTTCTAGCAGAACTTGGTCCCCTGGTCAGACTGTCTAAAGGGAATGGTGTGCTAGGTCCTTTAGGAAAGAGGCTTTGGCCATTTGGTCCACATGGAGGGAGCATCTGGCCTGGGCAAGCCTATCTAAAGTTCCTTTATCTGTGGGAGAAAACACTGGGGACACTTTCTTTTATTTCTTTCTTTCTTTTCTTTCTTTCTTGTGGGTAGTTCCCTGACTGGGAATCGAATCCAGGCCGCAGTGTTGACAGCGCCAGTGCCGAAGCCTTAAGCCACTACACCACCAGGGAACTCCGACACTTTCTAAGATAAAGGATTTAACTCACAGTATTGTTTAAGTGAAAAACATTCCTGAATTTTCCATTCTTTTAGTTGTGTTAATTCCCAGTTTTTAGGTCCTTTTAAGATACAGAGCACTTCACTATTTTGGTGACATCTCAGAGTATCTTTAACATATAACATGTAACACAGAAGAGCACATTAAAGTATGGCCCTATCTTTTGTTTCTTTACTGTCAGGTATATTGTTCTCTGTTTTCCATCCAGCTCAGTTGTGCTGCTTGCTTTGAATATAGATTTAATTATTCTAGAATTCCTTAAGATACTGAAATTTATACATTCCTTATTGACTTTAGTAAAGTCTCACTGGACCATAGCATCTATTGCTCCAAAAAGATTTTAGGGTATTCCTGCATCGGAATGCACTGGGGTTCATGTTGCCTTACATACAGAAATTGCCAGTTACGTGACTATTTTGAAAAATTAGGTTTTAATGTCTTACTACAATCTTATTAAATGAGTCTCCAAGTGGAAATGTTGGTGAGAGGTGCCATAGATAAGAGATGTTATTTACCAAGTTAAAGGAAAGAGCTACACAGGTATTTTTTTCATATACCGTAGACTCTCAGTTAACTGGCAACCAAGGGAATTGGTAGATGGTAGATAAGTGTACCTGGCACTCTGAAGCAACCAGCAAAACATTGAAGACTTTTTGTGCAGTTACTTGAGAGTGCCAGTTGCTTGAGTTCTGGTTAACTAAGTGTCTAGTGGAATTAGAAACAAATTCTGTTGTTTATCTTTTAAGTTCTCTGACCTATTTTTTTTTTTTCTGATAAACTCTGCTGCTCTAACCCTAAATTAGCCTGTATTTAAGCTCTTTTTTTCACCTTTGCTGTAATTAATTGATTTTTTAAAAAAGCCATTATCCCTAGCAGCATTCTAGGAAAAAGGGTTGCCTAGAAAATCTTTTTTAAGATGGATCTAAATCTGCTTCCTTGAAACTTTGCCTTAAGTGTGTCTTTAGGATAACACAGAATACTATTTCTTTTAAAATCTAGTAGCCCGAGGGTTCCCTTGGTGGTCTAGTGGCTAGGTTTCACTCACCACTGCGGCCTGGGTTCGCTTCCCCGTCAGGGGAACCAACCAAAAAAGAAATAAATAAAAGGAAAAAAATAAAATAAAATCTAGTAGCCCTTCAGATACTTGAACCCTGCCTGCTTTTTTCCTGATTTTAGTTTCTGTTCTTCTAGCATGTGGTTAGGTGCTGGGTTCAGTCTGCCACTTTCTAGTTTTGTACCTCTAATTTTTGTGAAGAGAGAGATTAAAAATTTTCAGGGTCTTGTAACAATTACATGAAATGTATATGAAACAACAAATGTAGTTTTTCCAATGTACTCTGCAATGTTCAAACATCTCTGTTTTCTGTTACTGGAAGAAGAATGAAATTACTCAGGCATTTCCCCTTTCTCTTACCTGCAGAACTCCGGAAGTTGGCCTCAGTCCTTGTCAGTGACTGGATGGCTGTCATCCGCTCCCAGAGCAGTGCCCAGCCTGCAGGTAAGCTCCTCAGCCCTTTAGCCCTTGTATTAATATTTCTTTCTCTCCCACTGGGCTGTGGCCTTCAGTGCCCTCAGCCTGCTTCACCTCTGACTGCCAGTCTTTATCTAAATAAAATCTTTCTCTGCTTTGTGTTTCCACAACAGAGAAAGATAAGAAAAAACGTAAAGAAGAGGGAAAGAGTCGAGCTACCCCTCCTGAACGACCTTTAGCTGAAGTGAAGGCTGAGCCCCGGGCTGAGGAGGCCCCAGAGAAAAAGAAGGAGAAGCCCAAGTCTCTTCGAACCACAGCACCCAGTCATGCCAAGTTCCGTTCCACTGGTAAGACTGCTGGCTGGCCATTGGAGGGCCTGTGGGCATGTGTCACCCAGGGCCTTATGGTGGAATAGCTGGGTTTATGATACGGTAAAAGAGGGAAGACGGGAGGTGATGCTTCGGGAGGTTATACAGGCCAGGTGAACCGAGAGAAAGAGTCAAGAGGCCATGGTGTGAATGTAACCCATGTCTCTTCCCCAGGGCTGGAGCTGGAGACCCCGTCTTTGGTGCCTGTGAAGAAGAATGCCAGTGCAGTGGTGGTATCTGACAAGTACAACCTTAAACCCATCCCCCTCAAGCGTCAGAGGTATATGCTGGGCTCCTGAGGGGCTGGGGCTGAGCACACAGCAAGCAGGGGTGAGTGGGAAACATGGTTGACAGTTCCTCTTGTAATAGCTCGGCAGCTGCTCCAGGAGATGCTCCCCCGCATGCAGAGAAGAAGTACAAGCCCCTCAACACAACACCTAATGCCACCAAAGAGATCAAAGTGAAAATCATCCCGCCACAGCGTAAGTCTGAAGTGCAGGAATGCACTTGGAATGGGGAGCAGACTCTTCATGGGAAAGAGTGTGGGGGTTCCTTCTCTTTATTGTTTTCCTCCACTTGCCTTTGATTTCTTGGTGTCTTCATTTTTGCACCTCTGAAACCCTTTTTTCATAGCATTACTTAGTGATTTTAGTGATGTGGGTGTGCTCTGCAGGGACTGGTTGAGGGCACTGCCCACTGCCGGAGTAGTCTGTCATGTCCCCAGGGCTGACTTTGTCAGTTACCTGAACTCTAATTCATACCCAAAGCCACAGCTTGCCCACCTTTACTAGAAAGTGAATAATGGCCAGAATTCCTGTGTCAATCACCCTGCATATGCTTCCTGGTCACCTTGCGCTTCTGTGTCCTAAGTTGAGGCAGGGTCTCCATTGACCTATTTTTCTGCTCTGACTTCATAGGAATAGGATTGTGCAGGAGGTATGATGGTTCCATTTTATGCTTTTTCTTTTTGTAGCTATGGAGGGCCTGGGCTTTCTGGATGCACTCAATTCAGCCCCTGTCCCAGGCATCAAAATCAAGAAGAAGAAGAAGGTGTTGTCACCGACAGCTGCCAAGGTATGGGCCTTGAACAGTGGTGTAGGTGGCAAGGGTGTAAGGCTAACATTGAAGAAGTGGTCGGGGAAGGCAGGAGCTGGCCTCAGATGTCACCTGGGGTGGACTGGGGTGGCAGAGAGAGATCTTTGTTTATGGGAAATCTTTTTCTTTCACAATAGCCAAGCCCATTTGAAGGGAAAACAAGCACAGAACCAAGCGCAGCCAAACCTTCTTCCCCAGAGCCTGCACCGCCTTCTGAGGCCATGGACACAGATCGTCCAGGGACCCCCGTCCCCCCTGTGGAAGTCCCAGAGGTCATGGATACAGGTGAGTCTAGAATAGGTTCCGGTTGAGGGTTTTCGGAAAGGAAAGACCCGGGTCTGACCTCTCCTTCTTACAGCCTCCTTGGAGCCAGGAGCTCTGGACACAAAGCCAGTGGACAGTCCTGGGGACACCAGCCAGCTGACCCGGAAAGGCAGGAAGAGGAAAACTGTGACATGGCCTGAGGAGGGCAAACTGAGGGAATATTTCTATTTTGAGCTGGATGAAACTGAGCGAGGTTAGAGGTCAAGTTTCCTGTATAACGGGTGGGTAGCAAGTGTTTAAAAGGACATGGTTGTGCTAACTTTCACTCTTGCTTTTTTTCTCCTTGCCAATAGTGAACGTGAATAAGATCAAGGACTTCGGTGAGGCAGCTAAGCGAGAGATACTGTCAGACCGACATGCATTCGAGACGGCCCGGCGTCTGAGCCATGACAACATGGAGGAGAAGGTCCCCTGGGTCTGCCCCCGGCCCCTGGCTCTGCCCTCACCTCTTGTCACCCCTGGAAGCAACAGCCAGGAGCGATACATCCAGGCTGAGCGGGAGAAAGGGATCCTTCAGGAGCTCTTCCTGAACAAGGAGAGGTGAGCAGAACAGGGTTCGTGCCTGGGGTATTAGGTGCTCACATGGCTGATGGGAGCATGCCCTTGGGTGATTTGGGGGGTGGGTGTTAGGAAGAAATGTGAGGGCCTGAATAACTCATTTGACCATCACTCTTTCCACCACCTGCGGCGTTGCTGGCAGTCCTCATGAGCCTGACCCTGAGCCCTATGAGCCTGCACCCCCGAAGCTAATCCCCCTGGACGAGGTGAGTGAGTGGCATGTGCTGGTGGGGTTGAGGTGGCGGTTCATGCAGCTTCCATGGGACACACTCTTCATTCTGTGCTTAGTCCTCTTGTGCTGCTCTGCTTTCAGGAGTGTTCCATGGATGAAACCCCGTATATGGAGACCCTGGAGCCTGGAGATGCTGGGGGCTCACCTGATGGGGCAGGGGGCTCCAAGTTGCCTCCTGTTTTGGCCAATCTTATGGGAAGCATGGGTGCTGGGAAGAGCCCCCAGGGTCCCGGAGGAGGTGGCATCAATGTCCAGGAGATCCTCACCTCCATAATGGTATGAGCCCACCTTCTCTGGAGCTTCCCTTCTCTTTACCCCAGTCATCCTCATCTCCCCCTTTCTCTGCTGCTCATTACTCTTGCCCCCCATTGACCTTGCTCTCCATTGACCTTGCCTCACAGGGTAGCCCAAATAGTCATCCCTCAGAGGAACTGCTGAAGCAGCCAGACTATTCAGACAAGATAAAGCAGATGCTGGGTAAGCAGGGCCAGCGCAGGGTTGGGGGACACCTGCGTTGGAGCTGGGGGAGCAGGGGCATTTCCGCTTGGTGGGAGGGGAAGACTAGACCCAGAGCATCCTCTGCCAGGTTGGTCTTTGAGGGTCAATTGGCAACACCTAAGTGAGAAGGTGTGTCACTCTTTTAGAATCCTCTTGCTGACTCTTTGACTCCTTTCTTCATTCACAGTTCCTCATGGACTGTTAGGCCCTGGTCCGGTAGCCAATGGTTTTCCACCAGGAGGCCCTGGGGGCCCCAAGGGTATGCAGCACTTCCCCCCTGGCCCTGGGGGGCCCATGCCAGGTAGGTGCTGAGTGAGAGGTCAGAATGGCTTACCTATTTAATTTTGGCTTGGTAATAGCACGGAATTGGCCAAAACATAAGGGGTGGGTTTAGGGCAGAGGTGGCAGTTCCTGAGTGTAATGGGTACTGATAATGTTTCTCTCCCTTTGTTTCCTAACAGGTCCCCATGGAGGTCCTGGGGGCCCTGGTGGGCCAGTGGGTCCACGTCTCCTGGGTCCCCCACCCCCTCCCCGAGGGGGTGATCCCTTCTGGGATGGCCCTGGTGACCCCATGCGGGGTGGTCCGATGCGGGGAGGTCCAGGACCAGGTCCTGGACCGTACCACAGAGGTCGTGGTGGCCGAGGAGGGAATGAGCCTCCACCACCACCTCCTCCATTTCGAGGGGCCAGAGGCGGTCGCTCTGGAGGGGGACCCCCAAATGGACGAGGGGGCCCTGGTGGGGGCATGGTTGGAAGTAGTGGGCATCGTCCCCACGAAGGCCCTGGTGGCATTAGCAGTGGCAGTGGACATCGCCCTCACGAAGGCCCTGGCAGTAGCATGGGTGGGGGACATCGTCCTCATGAAGGCCCTGGCGGTGGCATGGGCAGTGGCAGTGGCCATCGTCCTCATGAAGGCCCCAGCAGTGGCATGGGTGGAGGCAGTGGACATCGTCCTCATGAAGGTCCTGGACATGGGGGGCCCCATGGGCACCGGCCTCATGATGTCCCTGGTCACCGAGGCCATGACCATCGAGGTCCACCTCCTCATGAGCACCGTGGCCATGATGGCCCTGGCCACGGAGGAGGGGGCCACCGAGGGCACGACGGAGGCCACAGCCATGGAGGAGGTAAGGGTGAACCCTGCCCCCGTATGGTGGCTTTTGTCCCATACAGATTTCTGGGAAGTGTCACTGCCATATGCCAGGCAGAACCTGAGGTCTCCTGTTCCCAGCATGTGTGTCTGTACCTACCCTTTTCCCTTCCCCCAAATCCCTGGGACTGTGTCTAAGGCTGCCATGGACTTGGGGATGGGTGAGGGTGGCATTGACCTCTTAGCCATTTCCTGTCTAATTATTCCACCATCTTTCCCACAGACATGTCAAAACGCCCTGTTTGCCGACATTTCATGATGAAGGGCAACTGCCGCTACGAGAACAACTGTGCCTTCTACCACCCGGGTGTCAATGGGCCCCCCCTGCCCTAGGGACCACCTGCTGCCCTGTCCCCTGACCCCTCATGCCCCTGTGGACCGCAGCCTTGCTCCTTCCACCCTGTTATGGCTTCTGTGAGGCCCATTGTCCCCTTCCCCAGCTGAGGAGGAGCTGGCCCCGTTCCCACCTGCCTGGGTTCCTGGGGGCTTTCTCATCACTGGTGCGCATTGATGTACATATTTTCCTCCAGTCTGGCGGGGAGAGAGACTGGACATATTCTGTCCCCTGGACTGCTGAAGAGGAGACCCAGTTGGCTTCACTTTTTGAGGAGAGTTGCCCTGTATTTACCCTGTAACCCCAACCCCCTTTCCAGTATTACCCTTAATGCCTGAGAACCTACAGCTGGTTACCTTGGAGAGCACCCCTACCCGCCTATCATTTGGGTCCTCCACATACACAGAACTGACACGGGATCAGCTCACTTATGAAATCCTCTGAGCCAAGTTCATTATTCCTCATGTGGTGGGGACGTGGTAAAGGGGTATTGTGTATCCCACTGCACTGCAAGGGCTCAGGCAGGCTGGATCTGAGTTCTGAAACACGTGGTCCCCACTCCTCCCCTGAACAGGCTTTACACATTGAGTCCTTTCTCAAGGAAGACTGCATCCTTCCATGAGTACCTCCGTCTGCATCATGGGTCTGTTGGGTTCAGTGATGGCAAACCCACATGTGCGTCTGTCTACTGAAGGTTTAGCTGACGTAGGTGAGGCTGGTGGTGGTGGTCCGGCCTTGCATGTGGCTTGTTCTGGAAACTAGAAACACTTCAGTTGAGACAGACCAGCTTCCCATCACCTGAAGCCTGGCCTGCCGGGCCTGACAGTCACACTACATACACTGCCCTCAGGACTTCCTGCCCCATGGGACCTGGTGGGTGTGAGGCCTCCCTCCCTCCCTCTACCTTGTCAGTCACCTCTGAATCCCTAGCAGGTGCCTTCCTGGGTGGATTCAACCAGATGACTGGCCTTTCCCAGCCCTGTCCTTCACCTGTCTGGGCATCAGTTGTTTTCTGTGAAAACAGTGGATTGGTTGGGTTTTGTGCAGGGTCTTGGGTTAGAGCCACAATGGATTTGAGGATGAGTATTTTTTCTTTTGGTTTTGTATATTTTGTACATTAATAATAAACAGTGGAAAGAGAAGCAGCTTATTTAATCCCTACTGTATTTGGACTTGTAAAAAGAACCCTACTGTCATCTGTTTTAGGAACATTAATACAAACATTTGTGGAATGTTTCAGTCCTTTGAATGAAGCTAACTTGTTCTACCTTCAAGTCACTGTTGGTATCAAGTGAAAAACTAAAGTGGAACACAGTATGAAGCACCAGAAATACTCAGTAAACCCCATGGGTTGGGACTCAGGGTTCAGCTCACTGGAGCTGTTGGCATGGTGGGCACTAGGACCCACTGGTCTGGTGCTGCTCAGGGGAGGGTCTGAGTGAGGGTGTCTGGGAGAGGGATAGGGAGAGTGGCTGAAGGGAAAATGCAAGAGCCATTTCTGGGGACACAGGGAAAAGCAGTTGGCTCCTCTTAAGATGGGCAGTTCCAGTGCAGAAAGTGAGAGCAAGGAAAGGCAAACTGCGGGTCAATCAAAAAACGTAGCTCCTCGGAGTTAGAGGAAATAGACCAGCTGGCTAGGAGAGGTAGGACCCAGATTATTCTAGTTCTTAAGGATCGGTGTTACGTGGGATGCCTGGTTGATGAAATAAGATTCCTAGGAAGACAGAATAGAACATGGAAGGACAGGGTTAAGTTTAAACTGGAAGTTCTGCTTTCTTGAAACTAGAAATTAGGAGATTACATTTGCTGGGAGATGGAGGATCAGGATATTGGGATGTGGGCTGAGAAAATAGTGGCTTCACCCTTTTAGCATTCATCAGAATCACCTGAAGGGCCTGTTAATGGCAGATTGGGGGCGGGTCCAGCAAATTTTCTAGTAGGTCTGGGAAGGGTCCTAAGACTGCATTTTGACAAGTTCCCTAGTGCTGCTGGTACTGGTGTGGAAAGCATTGTAGTCACTGCCCAACTGCAGTTACTTGGCTGTGGTTTCCAGGATTGGCCACAAGAGGGAAACAACTTCCTAAATGTCACAGGCCTCCTTTACATTCAGGAAGGCCAACGGGGCTGATTTTATGCGGTCTTGCGGGCGGGGTGGGGGGGGCGGGGGGGGCGGGGGGGGGTTCAGTCAGTCAGCCTGCTGCAGCTCTGTGAAAGGAGGACGTCATCTAAAAACCAATGTCAGAGGTGAAACACCAGTGAAGTGCACATCTCGACGAATAAACGTCAACTTAGTGGATCATTCTTTAACTTGTGTTTCTTTCCTTCTGGTTCCTCTATTGCCTGCTTTTCATCTTCTTCCCTTTATCTCCTGCAACAGGCTACAAGAACCTTTACAAACTTAAAAGTTTTTTCTATTTTAATTTAAAAATGAGTTCAGCCATTTTCCTTTCAAATTCTCCATGAAAATCCAAAGTAATCTACTACTTTTAAAAGTTTTCCTTTTGAGGAGGGAGGAAGAGAGAGGCTGGGCATCTCGTTAATTTCATTATCCCCACCAACTCATTTCTGTTGCTTAATGAAGCCCTGTGGGCACTTCTCCTCCATTTCGGTGGGTGCATTCCCACCTCATACCCACACACAGTACCATTTCAATTTCAGATGTTTTGTCAGCCCTTCTCCAGGTGCATAAATTCCATCTCCAGTTATGAGTCATTTTTCTATTTCTCCTATTCCTTCTGGGGATAAATCTAAAGCTGAAAAATCATGAATCCTACCAGGACATATTGTTAATACTGACTCAACATTTACTGCTGCTTGGCACACTTCCTAATTATTCTTCTCTGGCACCAACCCTCCTCAGAAAGTGAGCCCATTTCCCATTCTCTTTGCCTAAAAATATCCAAGTCTCCATTATTTTCCTTTCTTCCTTAGAGGAAAAATGGCATCTCCTTTCCAACTCCCTGGCATCTCCTCCCCTTGTCTCCCTCCATCCACTATTCTCTACCCAGCAGCCAGGGCAGTTTTGTGAAAATGAAAACCAGATTGATTTACTCTCCTGTGTAAACACCACCAATGACCTCCCATTGCTCCAAGGCTTTAAGGTTTTGACCCTGCTCAAGCTCTAAGCTCAAGCCATGTTCCTTGTCCATATCAAGCCCTTTCCAGCTTCTGAGCCTCTGCACAGTCTGGTGCCTTCCCTGAAGGCTTCTTCCTCACTTACCGGGTTAGTTCCTTCCCACCTTCAGCTTGCTTTAATGTTACTTCCTCCAAGGAGTCTCTCCTTATCAATCTGTCAAAGGTGTCAAAGGGGCACCACCTGCCCCTTCTCTCTGAGCACTAGGTGTTCTCCAACAGGCTGCCAAAGCACCACTCCATTCCTGCCGTGGCACTTCTAGGACCCCCATGTGCCATGCTGGGGATCCTAGAAGTGTCTCTGTTGTTGCATTCAGTGCTTTCATAGAGCTGCTCTGTATGTTCCCAGGTCTCCTTTCATTTCTGTGTGGTCACAGGTTCTTTCCTGGCTTTCATGTTTCCACTGTAACATAAAGGTCTCCCCTAAAACACTGCTTTGCATTCCTAACACAGTCCTATCCTGGTTCTCACAACCCTCTAGGGATTATGCTTTCATCATCTTGTTCCTTACAGGTGAGGGAGAATGATCAGGACACTGGAATGAGATAGACAAGGGCCATCATCCCAGGGACATCCCAGTCCACCGGCTGGGTGACCATGAGCAGATCAGTGTCCTGAGTCTTAGTTTACTCAATTAGGAAAGTGGGAAGAAGAATCACTACTTGAAAACATTTCTATGCTGTTCGTTATGTACCATTTCAGTGTGGTACTTGTAGGTACTAAAGGCTAGTTTCTGAATAAAGATTCTTTATTCATTAATGAAATCCCTCTTTTCAGGCTTTGGATTACCCATGTACTTATTGTACCATGTTATTTTTTTTCTTGTGTTCCATTCCCATGTTGCTGTTTTCTTGAGGAGGGGTATCCTTTTGCCCGTACTTAGGTTCATTATTTATTTATTTTTGGGTAGTTCCCTGGCTGGGAATCAAACCCAGGCCTCAGTGTCGAGCGTGCCAAAGCCTAGCCACTGCACCACCAGGGAAACCCCTGGTTCATTATTAATACTATGTATATTGATGGAAGAAATAAATTCTGCCCATGCACAGAAGTTACGAGTGGGGACCCAAAAACACCTGAAATTTATTTATAAAAAATTGTATTTATTCTTACATGTTTAAATTCACCTTCAAAGCACTTTCTTTCCTTTTGATGCAATACATCTATTGAGATGCCTTTTCCACTGCTCGAAGTTTTCGAATTTGTTGATTTTTTTGCCTTTTAGTACTTCTGTTTTTGGTTTCACCTCTTCCACATCGGCAAAATGTTTCCCTTTGGGCACTTTTTTCATCCAGGGTAACAAAAAAAAGTTGCTCAGGGAGAGATCAGGTGACTAGGAAAGGTGAGGCACGGGGGCAGGAAGCTATACCATTTTTGGTCAAAAACTGCTGAATACTCAGTACGGTGTGGGCAGGTACCTTGTCATGCTGCACATTGTTCGTGTAAATCACCTATCATGAAATGGACAAACGTGTTCAAAGAGCCTCCAAAAAAATTTACTGGAGCTGAACACAGCCTCTCACAATGCCAGCTGGCACACTGATGCAGATAGCTTCTTAGAACAGTCACCTAGCAGGGCAAGTGTATATTATGAGTCCCACCCTCCAGAAGGCAATTCCGGTCTGTTTCTGGTCCCCTCCCTTGAATTTTAGAGCATCAAAAGTGCCTATAGTGATATTAGTGATCAAAAACTTAAAATGCAAATTTTTAAATTCATTCTATAAATAACATTCCTTGAGTTCCTGGTGGTGTAGTGGCTTAAGGCTTCAGCACTGGCACTGGCGCTGTCAGTGCTGCAGCCTGGCTTCAATTCCCAGACGGGAACTACCCACATACAACAACAACAAAAAAATAAAATAAAATAAAATAAAGCACAATTTATAAAAACAAAAACAAAACAAAACAAAAAAACATTCCTGTTTTATGTATCAAAATGAACTGAGTGCAGTGTAACACGAAATACATGTAACAGGGGTTCCCTGGCAATGCAGTGGCTAGGCTTTGGCGCTCTCGCCGGTGCAGCCTGGGTTCAATTCCCAGCGAGAGGACCAACAACAACAAAAATGTGACATAAAGGGAGGAGGAAAAGTTGGCGACTGGAGAGGAGGTCCCTAAAGCCTCTCCCAGAAAACACAATTGAATGGCCACCCAGGAGCCAAGACAGAGGACCCTAGGTGACAAAAACCAGCAGCTGAGACATCCACACATCACAAGTAAACACCTAAGGGTTGGAGAGAAGGCGGTGAGTGGGAGAGAGGGGAGGGAGCAGAGACGAATTGCAACAGGAACCGATCAGGGCTGACTGCAGTGCATGGGAGGGGAGAAGCCAAGAGGCCACAAGAGGAAAAGCCCTAGCAAAGCGGCAGAACAGTGGGAATCCGTTGGGGAGCTAGGCTGGGGAGCTGGAATTTGGAGCGGTGAGTTGGGGACAGAGCTTTGGAGCCAGCCTCTGGAACTCCTGCGTGGTAGCAGGACTGAGCGAGGACTCTGAACTGCAGAGATGACATCTTGGCTCCAGGCTCCCTTTGACACACAGCGTAGGCGTGCGCAGCTCCTGCTCAGGGCCGTGATCCTGGTCCCGCCCGCTGAGGGGGTGAGCCGGCTGCCACATGGGCAGCGCACAGCCCCTACACAGACAGAGCTGTGGCTCCTGTTCTGGCCCGCTGAGGAGGTGGACCGGCTGCCTTCCTACTGCAGGATCAGACCCACAGCTTCGGACTTGGGTGCACACCTGCTCACGTGCCCCTGGGTCCTAAAAGCAGTGTGAACCCGCAGAATCTGCCCCAACATTTGGCCACGGAAGCAGGCCCGGGAAGAAAGGCAGATTTGATAGCATTCGCCCCAGCCAGCAGGAGCAGCCTTGGCCCGCATCACCCAGCTTCCCCAGCATAGGGCAGAAGGTGGAGCTGCCCTGGTCTGCCTTTTATTGGCCTCTCCACTTTCCTACAACTTCCCCAACCAACTAACTAACTACAGGAAGGGGAGGGACCATGATAGATGTGCACTGCCTCCAAACGTAAGCAGGAGACCAGAAATAATAAATAACCCCTCTCTCTCCCAAAACTTGCCCCCCACCCTGAAACACCTCATGTCTGCCTTACAGCAAGACACCACAAAAGTACCAATCTGGGGTCCTGGGCTCTACTGAACATAACACCCTCATGTCAAAGAGGAAGAACCCAGCAGACAGGATGAATTCCTTAAAAACTAAAACTCTTCAGAAAGAACAGGAAATTTATCAAGACAGCTTCTTAGACCTAGAAGTTTCTGAATTAAGTGACAGAGAATTTAAAGTAGCCATGCTAAAGGCTGTGAGAGAAATGAAAACATACTGGCAGAGCACCATGGCTGAGATAAACAACATAAAAAAGGACATGAATGACATAAAAAAGGAACTCCATGAACAAAAGGAACAATTTAACAAAGAAATTCAAGACATAAGGAAGATTGAGATGGAAATGCGAGAGATAAATAATACAATAAAAGAAGTGAGAAACGAAATAACTGCCATAGGAAACAGGGCCAAAAAGATGGAGGAAAGAATTAGTGATACTCAATATCAGAACATGGAAACAGCTAAGAAAGAGGAAGAGAGGGAATATAGAACCAAAAGGATTAAAAGAACTCTACAAGAACTATCTGACTCCATGAGACAAAACAACATCAGGATAATAGGAATAGAAAAAAGGGCAGAGCATTCTACAGAGAGCATACTCAAACAAATAGTAGATGAGAACTTTCCAAACCTATGGAAAGATCTGGAATCCCAAGTTCAAGAAAACAGGTCCCCCAGATACCTGGACCCTAACAGATCTTCTGCAAGACACGTGGTACTAAAGATGTCCAAAACTAAAGACAAAGAGACAATTCTCAAGGCAGTCAGGGAAAAGAGAACTATAACCTTTAGAGGAAAACCCATCAGGCTGGCATCAGATTTCTCAGCAGAAACTCTGCAAGCCAGGAGGGAATGGAATCCAATATTCAAAAATTTAAAAGAGAGGAACTTACAGCCAAGAATAAATTATCCAGCAAAATTATCCTTCAGATATGAAGGTGGAATAAAGACCTTCTCAGATACACAGAAGCTGAGGAAATTTGCCAGCACAAGGCCAGCACTCCAAGAAATACTGATCTGAAACAAAACATCAGGAAAAATGGAACAAATTTGGGGTAACAAGAAACAAAAAGAAAACAAAAACAAACAAAGACATAAGTAATGGCTACAGGAAATCCTCACGTATCGATCATCACTCTAAATGTTAATGGACTGAACTCACCAATAAAAAGACACAGAGTAGCAGACTAGATTAAAAAACAGAACCCATCCATATGCTGTCTCCAAGAAACACACCTCAGCCATAAGGACAAACACAGACTCAGAGTGAAAGGATGGGAAACAATACTTCAAGCAAATGGTAACCAGAGAAAAGCAGGAGTTGCCATACTGATATCTAATGAAATAAACTTCAGGTTAAAAAAGATAGTAAAAGACAAGGATGGACAT
>PVJL010015645.1:0-14918 GCA_004026885.1 Lyroderma lyra | reverse complement strand
CAGCTGCCGCAGGGTCCCTCCGACGCCCCCTCCCCAGATCAGTGGGCACATACCTCCTGCTGCCTCCTGATCTGAGACCAGGCCAGTCACAGAAGGTTCTCGAAGGTGGTGACATTTGAGACAAGATGTGAGCGATGAGCAGGGTTTTCCAGGCAAAGAAAAGAGCAGGAAATGGAGGAGGGGGCACTCGGGGGGGCAGGTGCACAGGGGGAGCCGGCCCTGCGCCCCCACGGCAGCAGGTGGACCGTGCGGGCGCATGGCTGCCCCCAAGGCCCCGAGCTCCGTTCTACAGGTGGGGGTGGGGGGCAGGGGCGGGGCGGGGCCCGGGCGCCCCCAAGGGCCTGGGGGCAGGGTTCTGGGGAGGACAGACTAGGGAGGGGAGGAGCGCCAAGCAAGAAGGGCTTCGAGGTGGGGACCTCGAAAACTTGTTGGAAGGAGGCGGCAAAGACAGGGTGAAGCCCCTTCCTGACCCAAGCGAGTGACCTCCGCGCTGCCGTGCCGTGAAGGGAGCTGTTGCCTGTCTTGAGCCGAGAGCAAAGCCTGGACCAGACGTGGAGTCCGCGTGTGCCCGGCGCTGGGCCAGCACTGAGGTCGCGTCTCGTGTGTCAGGAGCTTCTACAAGCAACCCGAGAAGTTTCCTGCCGTTCTGGAGAAGTCACGTCTGAACGTTAGAAAGGTCCAGGAAACTAAGACGTGGGGCACAGAAGGCAACTGTCCTGTACCTGCGGTCAGCCTCCCGACACCCTGAAAGCAGCCCATGAGCCTAGGCTGACCCTCCGTGCCGTGTGAAACGGGACAGTTGTTGGCTGTCCCTTTGAAAGCGGTACACCTGCCCGGCCCTCCTTAAACTCAGGGTCCCCGAGACGCCCAGGGGGAGGGACCCATGAGGCAGGGGGTCCGGGACCGAGACAACTGCAAGCCGATTTGCATGTGGGAATTGTGCGAAAGGGCAGGAGTCCAAGCTGCCAACGAGCGCCCCGGGCGGTGGTGACCGGGACCGACGTCCGTGACGGGGGTGGCCCGGGGAGGTGGTGCGAGCAGGGGCAGCGGGCCTGCAGCACGGCCCCCAGGAGCAGCTCGTCTGGCACTGCCTCCCGGACCTCGGGTGTCGCCTGTGCCCCTGTGCCCTTCTAGAAATAACGATCCTTTTCTTGTTTTCCTGACAGAGTTCATCTGAAAAGCTTTCTCATTTGATTCGCTAAGACTCACTGGGAAATAAAGTGTTACACGAGGTGACAGTTTTTCCTAATATATGAAGTTTATTCCTAACAACTGCAGGACTTGGAGTTGGAATCTGCCTCAGGGTCTCTGTTCTGTACTTTGTGACAGTGTTTGCTTTCTTCCTAAGCATAGCAGACGGGGGGGTTTTCGCAGAAAACTGAAGGTCCTCGCTGTGAACACGCATCATCAAACTGAGCCTCGTCACCGTCACGTCCCAGGAGTGAGGCCCGATCGCACGGAATGCCACCGCGGCGCGTCCAGACGCGGGCGTCTCGCATCGCTCGCTGACACCCTCGCTCACGCAGTCACTGTGAGCCGGACAGCAGCCTGTCGGCCGAGGGCCCCGCCGCGCTCAGGGTCCCAGCGTCGTTCTCTCCGCGGTTCCCCTCGGCCGGCGGCGCACACGGGTGGAAGGGACGTGGTTTCATCCGTGCG
Source organism: Lyroderma lyra (assembly GCA_004026885.1). Taxonomy (NCBI): domain Eukaryota; kingdom Metazoa; phylum Chordata; class Mammalia; order Chiroptera; family Megadermatidae; genus Lyroderma; species Lyroderma lyra. The sequence continues at coordinate 13,262 of PVJL010015645.1, read as the reverse complement.
GTCACTACCAGACAGTCGCCGGGTGGCAGGAAGTCACTGCGGAGACCCGCCACGGCCCCATGGGAGGGGACAGCGGGGCGACGTGGGCTCCAGGGTAACGCGAGCAACAGCGTCCTGCGAACCAACAGGAAATGCCACGACAGGAAGGGCTGTCCTGCGGGAGGGGTCACCGTGCACCGTTTCGCGGCATCTGAAGCAGCGCTGCCGAGGACATACACCGTTTTGTGCACGAATGTCACAGTGCTAACGGGGTCACGCCTGCCCACGGCCCGGGGTCATCTTGCGTTCTTCTGTTTGCAGCGCGGATCTTTAGGGTGAACGTGCGTTGTGTACACGTAGCCTGCGCCGGAGACGGGCCCGGCTGTGTCTGATCGGCCCACTTCAACGGTGAATCCGGGGGTTTAGATTATTTCAGTTTAATTTCACGATCAATACGGTTGAGATCAAGTTCCCATCTTTTTACTGATTCCCTGTCTGGCCCATTTCCTTTTCTTCCCTTCTCCCCACGTCTTTGGCCTCCTTTTGGATGAGGGGTTATTTCTAATGATCCCATTAAGGCCCTCTGCCTTAACTTCCCGCAGCTGCTCGTGCTCACAGCCAACTCGCCACAGCTCGTGCAGACAGCACGCCCGATGGCGGGGCCACTCCGCTCTTCCTCCTGTCCTTTGCACCGTGACTGCACGCATGTCACTCCAAATGCACACATTTCGCGTCCGTGACAAACCTCCCAACGCACCAGTGTCATTGTTTCTGCTTTGAACAGTCCATGAGTTTTTAAGGAGGTAAAACGTTTGTGTAAAAGTCTTTTATATTTTTCACATACTTCTCAGGGCTCTTCTTGTAGATCCAAAGTTCCTCCTGGTATCCTCTTCTCTTTGGTGACGTAATCTTCTTTAACATTTTTGTGGCTCGAGTGTGGCAATAAAGAATTGGCTCAGCATTGGTCTGTCTGGAAAAGGCTTTCATTTCTGCTGACGGAAGAGTTCTAGGTTTAAAAATACGCTTTCTGGAACTTGGAATGTGTCCCTCCGTTTCTTTCTCACATGAGTTCTGACGGGAGCTCCGTGGGTTCTGGGCCCTCTGTGTGCAGTGGGCCTCCCCATCTTGCACCTTCTCCCGGCCCGTCTTGGTGCCCTCACCTTCTGGCGTTCTTGTCGCACTAAGCGTGGTGTCATCCCCAGCTCAGTGCTGGGCAGTGAAGGTTCAACCACAGGACTTAGAAGGTGAGGAATGGGGGCGGCCACGGCCACGGGAGGACAGACACTTGCCCAACGCCCGTCATGGGACAGGCAGGTCTGACTCGGAGTCGGCCTTGGGATTTGCCCCAGGGTGTCCCAGAAAGCCTTCCAGTACTTTCTGCCCACCTTCATTCTTTGCCTGTCTCCTTTAGCAGGACACATGGCCCTGCTTTGGAAATGGATCGCACACTGGGAGTCCCTCTGTCCTTAAATGCATGACTCTTCCTTCCATCCTGGCTCTGGGTCTGTCTCCATGACTAGGTGGGGAACTCAAGGAAACCAACTGTCCCTTTCGTTTTTACCCCTAAGACCTCGCGCGCCCAGGGCGCATCGTGTTCCAGTGAATGTTTGCTGTTGAGTGGATAAATACACGGCGTCTGCCCTTGCCCGTGAGTGACGTGGGGCAGAGACCGCATTCCCTCCCCATCTTGTTGCAACCCCAGCCCAGGACACAAGGACTCGTGTGAACTAGGGGTCCGGCAGCTGTGGTCTGAATGCAGGACTGAAGGTCCGGGTGGACAGGAAACTCAGGCACGACCTGTCACGGCCTTGGACGCCGAAGAGACAGGGGCCATGCCCCGGGGAGGGCGGAAGCAGCTCTCCTGCACTGCTCGAGCCCCTCCTCCCGGGAGACCCCTCCCGGGAAGTCGGGCAGCGTTCCCTTTAGTTGTCCAAACATCCCAGCAAGCGGAGTGGCAGCGATTCTTTACAGGGATTACTCGTTTCCTGCCTTGCTTTGTATCACTACTCCTGTCAACACCCACCCTGTGTCCCCTGCAAACAGCAGTTATTTAAAAGGCACATACTGTGTATTGGGTACTGATTGCGCCGTCTGCCACGCGAGGCATGTCACAGAGACTGTCCCCACCGTTTCCCAGATCAGGAAGTGGGGACGTGGCCCCGGGCTTCCTCCTGCCCCAGGACAGGTATCAGCAGGGAGAGCAGGCGTCGGCCCCAGGTGGTGTGCTAACAGAGTCCGTGCTTTTACCACACACACACACAACGACGTTCTACCAGTCTCTTTAAAATGGAAAAAGTAAAACATAACGCACAGCTTTATCGTGACTGACTGGTGGCATATTAGATGCACAGACCCTAACGTCAGATCACATAGCTTCCCGTCCAAGATCTGCTCAGTTTGGGAAATTCTTTAATGCGCTAATCTTCGATGTCTTCCTCTGAAAAACTAAAATAATAGTATCATACACATGACAAGTGAGATCCTATCTAGGAAAGGCATTGGGCACACTGCAAAGCACTAACTGTGTAGATACTAATCGTCATCCCAAACATAATTTGAGAAACAGCAGGAAGACAGCCCCTCCAACCTTAAAATCTACCTCAGGAGAAAGCCGTAACTTTTGACGAGCAAACATCCCCTTGAAGACATACACCCCCCCTCCCCCATTTGAGTCCACGTATTGAGTGGCGGCCGCTGGCTGAACCCAGAGACCTGGAGTAAATCATCCCTGTCCAATGGCTACCTTGGCGGCCAGAAGAGATCGGTTTCGTCTCACGGTTGAGAACTTTGAAAGGGAAGGGCGTTACTGAGCACTGCCTGCTACACCGAAGTCGTTAGGAGGAAGGGTAGCAGAGACGGGACACCTGCTGCTGTGGGACCGAGGACAGACGCCCGAGGCGCTAACGGTGTGAGAGGAAGGGAGGGAGCGGCAGGGGAGCAGGGCGACGGCGGGGCTTCTCGATTCCACTGAGTGCTGTTCCTGCTCAGGGTAAAACCACTGAGACGCTGTGATCCAGGAGGCCCCTCACACAACGGACTGTCTGTGGCTTCGGCCAGGCAGAGTTGTCAGAGCGATTTCCCGGAGTCCAGGTGACAAGCAGGAGGCAGTCCTGTTTGCCCGAGATGTTGGGCGGGCGGCTCTGCTCAAGACCTCTGTGTCATCCCGTCCCTGGGCCACCTTTCAGGGCCTGAGCGTCTGAGCTGGGATTACTGGGATCCTCCCCCAGCTGTGACTTCTGCTTACGTGCAGTTTTCGTAAACATGGCCTTAATTCCAGACACTTCCTCCAGTATGTGTGACTTACCCATGCTGGGAACAATTAGAGTAAGAGAGGACAGGGTTAGAAATAGGAAAGAGAAGGAAGTAAAATCAAACAAACAGCCGGGCTGGGGGAGCTGGGCAGAGGCGCTGTGATGGGGCTGGGGGAGAGGGAGGTCTGAGGCTGGGGGTGCCGCACTGAGGTTGGGGCAGGGCAGCCATGGGGGGGGTGGGCACAGGTCCTAGGGGACGCTTCTTTGTCTCTGTGCTCTCGCTGCCCATCAGAGCTGGCAGACAGGCCCCCAAACCACCAGCTCAGCCAGGAGTCTTGTGGGAAAGCCAGACCGAGGAGACACCAGGCAGCAGAAACGTGTCTGCCTGCGCATCGCCTGCAAGGAAGCGGAATGAACGCACAGACGTCGGCTTGAGGCTGCCAGGAAGGGAGACCCTGAGTGCATCTCCCAGCACAGAAAGGGTCCCCGGACAGGGCTGGGGGGGAGCGCGGTCCCGCGAGGTGCGCAGCACGCCCCACGGAGCCGCTTCTCTGTTTGCCATCTGCAATGTCCCCGCGGCGACGTGCCAGCACCGACGTGCGCGGAAAAGGCCCATCCCGGACGTGCGCGGGCATCTCATCCTGGACATGCGCAGAATCCCCATCCTGGACGTGCGCGGGCGTCTCATCGTGGACATGCGCGGAAGGCCCGTCCCGGACGTGCGCGGGCGTCTCATCCTGCACATGCGCGGATGCCCCGTCCCGCCTCACGGAGGTCTGCACGCCACTCCCCTCCTGGACCTGCACGCGGAGGAAGGCTGCACGCGGGACCGTTCAGGCACAGGGAAGCAATGCACTCAGCCTGGGTGGAGGGACAGGCTCGTGTTTATTTGCCGGCAGAGCAGTGCACAGCGCGCCCAGTCCGACCTACAAAGTGCAGGTCTTGATGTCCCGAGGCTTAGGGTGGTCGGAGAAGGACAAAGGAAACCCGTCACATGCTCATTACTGCTCGCACTTCTAGCTCCAGCTAATCACATCCTTATGTTCCACGCACGTACACGTTAAAGGAAATGTCAGTAATCAGTGGAAAATTTAACATAATGAATGCATGTAAAAACAAGGTTTTAATTATAGCATTTACACAGGTTACAAATTCCAACTCGCTTTTGTATAAGATCCATACTTAATTTTTTTTAAAGCCATTTTAGGAAAAAGAAAAGAAAAGAAAGGAACTGGCCTTTGCTACTTGGGTCATGCTCATACCCTTGGGTTCCAGGGTGATAGGCTGGTACTTTTCAACCAGGTCTCATTCCTCATTAGGAGAATGGTCATTCTTACTGTCCATAGCCCATAGCCATCGTCATGGAGAAATCTGACTTCATACTGGGATACTTCTTCCTGTGTGATTTCCGACCCAAAGACCTCTCTTCATCCTAATCCAGGACACACGAGAGTGGAACTCTGACCTTCAGCTCCAAAAGCCACTGATGATGACAACGATTCCAAGAGCAAAAGAATTCTAGATCATCAGTAGCTGGTGGGTGATGCAGTATGTTATTCAGGGACCCAAGGCAACTAAAGCCTCAAGATGGACGTACCCGGTCCACTGGACCACAAATACTCAGAGCAGGATATAAAAATAGTCAGCTTGGCTCTGAAAAGAAAAGGTGAGAATTTATATTTCTATTATCTCAAAATACAGGGAGTATTTGTTGGTGATACCACATATGCAGAGTCTGCAGGTCAGACTTGTTGGGTCCCTGAGGGCAACATGAGCTGTGCCCAGCTGCCCCGGGAGGTGAGAGCCCTGGTGGAGTGCTGTCTGTGCCGTGTTACACATGAGATGCTCACCATGGGGGGCAGCTATGCACCCATCACCTGGATGCGTATTCCTGGAGCATCCACTGACCCCTAGACCCTGATGGCTGCAGCTGAAGTAGAGTCAGTGACAGGTGCAGGTGACACATGTTAAAAACATATTTAGGGTGCATTAGATTCAAACCATCCACTTAAAACCCTTTTATTTGCTAAACTTACTGATGATCACACATTTAGGAGGACCCAGGAACAATGAAAGATCCTACACAATTTTTTATTCATGCTGGAGATTGTTTACTGTCATTTATGTGTTGAATCTCTTTTACCGTAGGATGGGTTCATAAAAAGAGACCAGCTGGTTTTGGGATAGATCTGAGTCTTAGTTGACTAAAGAGATAAATCAGTCTTTTCTAGATCTTTTGGATAGTTAGGAGTGGACAGTAAAAGAGTAATTGTACTTTTGCAAAACAAATAGAAAAGGGTGCTTGGTTATTCATACCAACACTGATGAAAATATAGAAAAATTCTGTATAAGACAGGAAAAAAATACGTTCTTAAGCACATTGGGTGGACACAAAAGAGTAAGGAATTACTGGACAGAAATCTAAGTGAAGTCATGAACCCAGGCAAGTAAGCTAAATGCTGAAGCCCCCTCAGCCCTTAGAGGATTTGCCAAAGGAAGGGGTTTAAGCTTCAGTTTTTAAGGCTTTTGGGGGTGACAGGAGAAGGGGCTAAAGCTCAAGACCCAACCCACCAACCTGTGTCTGCTAACAGAAGACCTTCCCCCTGCCACACGCAGCCCTGCAGGAGCTGCACCTTTGGGGTAAGGGTACACTTAGGGCAGGGCCACAGCCCACACCGCCACCTGTCAGCAAGGAAACCTGCAGGCGCTGAGCCGAGCCTGCGAAACCCCGTTCGTCATAAACGTGCCACCTGAAAACTAGTTCACAGACTTAGCCTGAGATGATGTATGTGGTCCGTGGTACCTGATGGTTAAAAAGCCCAATTTCTCCTGTTTCTGAAAGAATTCTTAGAATAATGTTCCAACCAAAAATAAGAATTCGCAGTAAAAATAACCACGCAGATGAATAAAGCACCGTTAAAGGAAAAGGGCAGAAATAACAGAGAAGGCGTCAGCTCTTCCAAGACGCCGGATGTGAGAGTAATGCGGGAAGTGTTTGTAGAGCGGCCCTTCTCATAACTACCAAGTGACAGCAGGCTGGGAACTGTCTCACGGAAAGCAAGCTGGCAGACGTGACCTAGCATGCAAGAAGAAGCAAACGGAAAACTTCTAAAGTTTAAAGATACAATAAATACAAAGTAAAAGTCACTGGCTCTTGAACCACTGTCCAGGGGCACCCGGAGGAGGTCCCACTGAACCGCAGGTTGGTCCCAAGGAACTAGCGAGAAGGCACACAGGAGCGACGACGAGAGGGGACTGGGTAGAGCACCCGGCGTCCCGGAGCAAGTGGCCAGAAACCTTGCAGCAGAGGCCGCACGGCAGGTAATCGCTGCAGACATGACGGAGCATTTCCCCCACCCACGGCAAGACAGCTTTCTACAAAGTAAACTGATTAAAAACCAAGTGTTCCAAGGAAAACCAGCCTTCACAGTGGAAATAAGCAGAGGAATAACGAAAGCGTCATCAGAGAAAAGCAGCAGAGCTCACAAGGGAAGCGCTTCAGGTCTGTGGCCGAGCCAACGGAAGTTTGGCCATGTCACGGGGAAGCCCTGAGAGCCACAGACAACACTGAGAACTCCGTCTGCACAGACGGCGAGCCACCAAGTACCTTCAAGGGAGCAGGGAGACACTGACGGCTGCAGAGGGGCCGCCACCGCCGGGCGCAGCCGCCCTTACACACTGCGGGGCTGGGGACAAACGCAGGAACACGGTGACAACGCCGCCACCGGGGAGAACGCGTCTTCACGCCCAAACCCCCGTTCCCATGGTTTCCCTAAGAGGAGGGGAGCGGGCTCGCCTCCCAGCCAGCACTGGTCCCTCTGAAGTCACCCTGACCCCCACGAGGGAAGGAGCTCTGGGGTGGGGGTTGGGCATTGAGTCGTGATCAAGACACACACGAGCATTTTAATGATCTTTTTAGGACGTGCAGGCGAGGTGTCCCCTAAGGCACAGCGTTTCCTTACTTGCTAGTTCCCCTTCTCCGGCTCCCAGGGGGAAGGGGGCGTCGCCCGGGAAGGGGCGTCCCCCCACCCAGGGAGGTGGGAGCGCAGCTCAGGGCAGGAGCTGGTCGCTGACCCTGGGAGACAGCCGTAGAGCTCAGCCCCCCGGAATGAATAAAAGGGAGGTTCGCATCTCGGTGCGGCTGCCCCTCCTCCCACGGCGCGCCCTGTGGCCTGTGGTGGCAGGACCCGCCTTCTTAACCCACGGGCTCCTCCCTCTCACTCCAGCAGGGGCGAAAGGACCGCAGAGAAGACTGTTGTCCTCGAAAGGGACCCAAGTTCCCGGCTGGATTCTGCCACGGGCTCTGAGCCCGCACCCCCTGTCCCCTTCTGACACCCCTCTGCCCTTCGCACCCACACAGACCACAGGAGGGGACCAAGGGCCCCTTACTGCCACCCGAGGAGGGACACCCGCCCAGCCAGGTGGCATGACGGGGTCCCCGTGGTCGCTGCGGCAGCCTTGACAGGCTGAAGGTGTCGAGGCCCGTTCAGCTCAACGCTGGGGACGGGGAGGGCACCCGCCTCCTGCCCGCCCTCCTCCCTGCCCGCCGCCCTGCTGTCCAGTAAGGAAGAGGTGGGGGGGGGGCCCAGGCTCCCTTTTGCAGCTTGATGGTCACTGCGTTAGGGGCCGGTGTCCCTGTGAGCTCGCAGGTCCCTGGGACTTGGAGGCTGTTGCCCGCACCTGTCACCAGAACCCTTCGGGCATGTCCCCCCACGCTGGCTCCTCCCTGCTCACGGGGTCCCTCCTGCCCCTCGCCGCCCATCCCCCGCTCGCCCACCCCCTGCCCGGCTTCCTGGGAAACGTCTCTGCAGCCGCCCTCGCGCCCGCCCGAGGCTCCCACACCCGCCGTGACGTCGCAGCCGCACCCTGTCCCCCTCACAGCGATGCCCTGCATGCCAGGCGCCGCCACCCTGGGTTTGCATGTCTAGAGCCTGGCACTGCCTCTGGCCCAGAGAGGACATTAAGGTCCAACGTGGCGCACGTCAGGGTTGAGGGCGCTCTCACCGGTGACCCCCCTTTACTGACGCTCCGCCTGCTCGTCTGTGACGTGGAGAATCGTCCGGGAAAGGTCCACACTGACCGCCCCTGGGGACACTGCGACCGTGAGAGCGAGCGGCGAGGCGCTGACAGGGTGTGTCCCCTCCTGTCACACCCGTCCGCTCGCGGTCGGCGACGGGCTGACCGGGCCCCAACGAGAGGACCGTGAGCGGCTGTGTCCCCGCCCGCCGCGCCTCTGCGGACGCGGGGCGACCTTCCGGCCAAGGGAGACGGGGTGGGGGGCGGTCTTTACTGGGTGACAAAACCTGATGCCAGGCCGGTATGCCCCGTGTGCTGTGTTTTCTTCGGTTTCCAAATACTTTGGCCACAAAAAGGTTGAAAGTTTATGAAAATAAAACATTAATGGCGCCTATCACGGGGCCGGTGTGGGTAATTGCTGTTATTTTATTTTAATTTCGTGCGTTTCTGCATGGTCTAAATTCCATGGCTTGTTTAAGAAGAAGATAAAAATAAATATTTTTAAATGACCCTCCTAGGAGAAAAAAGTGAAACATCAATGGAGCCATGTCACTACGGGCCTGAGCCTCCCGCCCACAACTGTCTCCACATGCGAGAAGGAATGTGGCTCCGCAGCTGTTTCTGGCCGGGGTCCTGCTGGGCTGTGTCCACGCTCCGTGGGAGGGTGGGTGTGAGCCCCCTGGAATTTAGGGACCCAGAGCTCATTCACTTGCCAGCTCCCCCCAGCCCAGAGGCCACATTGCATCGCGACAAGAATTTCAAATATGACTCGTTCCTCCCTGCTGTGTTATCGGGTTTCCAAAAGGCCCGCGTACCAGCCCGCACGTGACCGCAGGACCTCCGCCGAGAGCTTCCCCCCGAAAGGGTTCAGGGCCTGGCGGACACCGGGAGGACACACTGACCGTCCGGCGGAAGTAGCCTTGAAACGCTTGTCGCTGAAAGGTAAAGACGAAGCTCAGAGCCGGGGTTCATCCACACCAGAGCCAGTCACTTCCCACGGGGGACCCTCTCGGGTGCTCGGGAAGGGCTTTGCCCTCAGCGGCCCCAGAGCGCCCAGAGCATTCCACGGCCCCGTGGCCCTGGCCCGTGGCACCCCGTGGCCCTGGCCCGTGACATCTCATGGCCCAGCTCCAAACCCCAAAACCACGCGCGTTCTAAAGCTGGAAAACCAAGTGAGGGTGCCCGGACATTTGTGGGCATACTCGCAGGCTTCCTGTGGCCCGTGAGGCCACCCCTTGTCCACGCACGACGTCCACGCCTTTGAGAAAACCTTCATAGGTCACAGCAGGCCGCGCGGGGATTTCCACGGACATAGCTTCCTCCGTGACCAACGCCGATTCTGACGCGGAGCTGTGGCGCCGTGACCTGGGTGCTCCGTGTGCCACATGGCACCACCGTGTCGCCGGCTCCTGGCCCTTTGGGTGGCTGCCCGGCTGTAGCTCTCCTCCCTGCGGCGCTTCCCGGCCCAGCACCGTGTCCCCCTTCCCTGCCCAGGGGGCCGGGCGGCCGGGCTTGCCGCCATGGCGAACGTTGTAGTGACGTGTCACAGAGTCACTACAGCGTACAGACAGCGCGGGAACCGAAGAATGACCCTGAAGCTGGGCGTCTCTGAGCACCCCCCAAAACGCTAGGAAATCAGCGGATTACACGCGGCATCTCCGCGCTTTGGAAAACGCCTCAGCCCCTCGTCCAGCGCCCGTATAATCTGACATTCAGTGTGGCATTTTCGGTCCCCAGTCACCCCCTTGCAAGGCCAGCACAATTGCTGGGTCCTCCACCTGGTGCCGTCAGGACAAGCATCTCCGCGTCTCCTGCACGGAGGCCACTGTCCCAGAGCTGCGTAGTTCGGGGAGCACGTCCTTCTCAGACCAAGAGCACCCGAACCTCTTCTTGGATGACAGATGGTCCTATCGGTCACAGCTGTGGTGTGCCAGGAGGATGTCGTGCCCTGCACACACCCAGCCAAGCCCCGGCCCGGCCAGGGGTTCCCAGGGCCCGGCCCCACCCGGAGGGGGGCACAGGGCTTCCGGGCAGGCACGCAAGGGGCTGACAGTGTGCGAGCGGACCGCGTCCTGAAGGGAGTGACAGGAGGGAGCTGCAGGAAGACGGCACAGCCTTAGGGTCGGGGGCCCTGGGCCCCTAATGCATCAGGACTTCCCCGCCTCTCCCCGTTACTGTTACCGAGTACGTGCCCCGGTCGCCTTCTGCGCTTAGACCGGCCGTTGTGTCTTAAGCAGCGTGTGTGCTCCGAAGGGACCCTGCCGTCTGCAAGCCCGGGCTTGCTTTGGGAGCCGGAGGGCACACGGTCACACGAACGCTGCGGCTCAGAGGCTCCCACCCCCGGGGCCTTCTCTCCGGGCGTCATTAGAAGCCACAGATCCGATCGACAGCACGTTGGCCGCCACAGCAAAGCGTGTCCCTCCTACCCGTGCGCCTTTCCCTGCGAGCACAGCTCTGCAGCTCAGAGTACTCCGTGAGCCGTAGAGGTCCTGGGGTCGTGCACCAACTGGGTTCCTGTTTCTTATTGTCACGCGGAATTCACACCGACAAGGCAGGGCTAAGCGTTCCTGATGGTGAAAAAACACGCACTGAGTGCGTGCGTGGTTCCCCCTTCTCCCCATTTCTGCAAATCACACCAGCACGTTCTCAGTGGCTGCACCCCATGGCTCACTCACTGCTGTCCACCACCTCCCCCGTGGGCTCTGTCAAGGTCATGCTCCCCATCTCCGACTGCTGTCCCCTCCCGGGACGGGCCTTGGCGGTCTTGGTCACCTCTCCGTGGAATGTCCTGCTGGCCCCTTATGGTCCGTGCATCTTTCCGGGCTCCTGTCAAGACCGGGGTTCATGTGCTGACAGAGCAGCTTCGACCCCATCACTTACGCTTCAAAATTCCCCAGGGCCCTCAGCGTCAAGTACAGTCGCCTGCTGGGGCCCCAAGGGTCGGGGTCAGGGTTAGGGGTGCCCGTCTCCTCGTGCGAACTGGCCAAAGAATGGGGAGTAGGATTTCAAAATGTGCAAAATAACCTGCAGTGAGTATAAGCCTGGCTCTTCTCCACGAAGACACACGCGAAACGGGCAACTCGGTGACGGAAGGGACAGGGACAAAAGGCAGACCGTAAAACACGCCACATACCGCTCTGCGTGCTGACCACCCCTCGGACGCCCTCGGCCGGCCGCTCTTCCGGGCAGCCCCGTGGGTGTTTGCAGTCTTTTCGGAAGTCGTCACCGCGGTCTTAGCTTCTCCAAACGTGCACGCTGTTGGAGCAGTTCAGGGACGTCTGCTGGGGTCGTTACAGCTGATCAAGTCGCGGCCCCAATCAGCGTATTAGTAGTAGTGGGCACAGTCCGGAGTCTGGGTGAGCACTCACCCGGGTGTTGTCCCTTCACGGGTTTGGACAAATGCACGATGGCACGTGTCCACACCCCAGCTTCACAGCGGTGTCCCACTGCGCCAAGGACCCTCTGTGCTCGGCCTCTTGGCCCCTCCCCACCTGGGCAGCCACTAACCTTCAACAGTCTCCATTTTTGCCTTTTCCAGAATGCTCTGTAGTCCAGGTGTGTCGTATGGAGCCCTCAGGCTGGCTTCTTCCCTTCCCAACTCGCCTGTGGGTTCCTCGGTGGCGCCGTGGCTGGAGGGCGCACCTCTTCCTCGGGCCGACGTTCGAGGTCTCCCACGGTCTACGGAGCCGGTCGCCGAGTGACAGCACCTTCCCTGCCTCCAGGTTTTGGGGCTTGTGAACGAGGCTGCTGCAGACATTTGTGTGCAGGTTTTCGTGCGGATGGGAAGTCGCAACTCGTTGGGTTAAACACCAGAGCGATGACGGGTTTGATCAGCGCAAGTATTCCGTGTGACGTGATGGTGGACACGTGACATCGCCCGTGTCTCAAAACCCACGTAACGCGCAAGACAGGACGAGCCCCGAGGCCAACTGTCTCTTTAGTTAATAGTGACGTGTCAGCTTCTGCAGGGTCCCACAGGCACCGCGCCGACGCACGACGCCCGTGGCAGGAGCCAACGCGTTTTGAGGAGAGGCCGTAGGAACCCCGTGCGACCGCTCAGTTCCTCCAAACATTTGGAGCCGCTCTAAAAACACTCCATTAATTTTAAAATGAATGTTTAGAGTCACTATTGCAAGATGCTCAGACGCGCACCTGCTCTCTGTCCCGCCCCGTGCGGCAGGGCGCCTGCAGCACATTCTGTGCCCCCCAGTCGTCCATGATTTCCAAACGCCACCCCGAGACTCAGAGCAGGTGAAACTGTGAAAAACTGAGCTTGGGAGTATCTGGTTCCTTTTAGCCACATTTCAGTTCCGACACCAGTGTCTTTGATGGTGTCAGTCCCGCTTCTGTCGCTGTAATCCGCTCTAACCGCTCATTGGCCAGCATTTATAGGAAAGCTGCCCTCTGCCAGAGACGCTGGGGGGTTACACGTTTTCTCCGGTTTTACAGAGCCCTCCGAGCTCGCTGACGTCCCCCCGTGGCTAGATCGTGGGACTGAGCCGAAGAGGTGAGGGCGTATGGCTAGGTGAGGGCAGCTCAGAGGTCAAGGCCAAGTCTCCCTGGTACAAAGCCTACACTCCCCAACACCTTCCACAAAGTCCTAAGGCCGAACGCCTTTCAGAGTTGTTATCTCGAATTACTGTTTCTACCCCCTGGGAGACGCCACTGAGCAAAGACGTAGGCAAAAGCCCTTCATCTAGACTTTCTGGGTCTTTAAGCCGTAGAAACCAGAGACAGAACCTCTTGCTTCATTCTTACGGCAAAACCCGGAAAAGGCAGCTCAGCGGGTCGACAGCCCGGAGTGCCCAGGGCCTGGGCTGGGGCGGGGCTCAAGGCCAATGTCCGTGACGCCACACCCATTGCTTACCCCCCACCCGGCACGTGTCCCTCCATGTCCAGACAGAAGGCCTCCACCATCAGATTCACCGTCACCACCCAGCCAAGTCCCACCGGGTTCCAGGTTTAGAAATACTGTTTCTCCCAAAATAAAAGCAAAGTAGGAAGGACGTGGAGTCC